>JAWWEW010000078.1:2109165-2152416 GCA_035583185.1 Anabacerthia variegaticeps
CACAAGGCCTGATTCAACCCCCGCAGTTGGTCACTCCCCAGGACTGCCTCAGTGTTGAGACAGCTGCAGTCCAGATGTCAGGAAACAATGAATTATGTGGAACTTCCTACTTTTCCATTCTGATTTTCGGAAGGGAAAAACCCACCACACAAACAAGGGTTTCAAAAGCCACCTAAACTGGGCAACAGCTGCTGCTGAAGAGCCCATCAGCCTCAGCCACTCCCCATTGGTACCATGAAGGTCAACGTGGAGTTTAAAAATCAAGGCTAATCTCCAGGCTCTGACAGCAACCCAGGGCTGGCACAGGGAGTGAGTAGTGCAAATACTCCTCCACTCCTGAAACATATTTTTTCAGTTGTGAAATAAAGCTGCCCATCTTTTCCCTGGCTCCCATTTTCCAGCAATCCCAAACACATCTGGCTGCGTAGCTCCCTGCCTGCAGTTTTTCCTCAAGGATCTGTTTCTCCCATTTCCCAAGAGACCTGCAGCCACTGAGTAATGAGGAAATGAGGCTGTTGGTCCCTGGTTGTGGTGGGTATCCCAAGGAGGACATATCCTATGGTGGCTCTGCAACTTTTAGGGATGGTTCCCACCCCACAAACACCCTGGAAAAGGGGGTCTCTCCACCCCACATGGGTTAATGAAAACCCCCAAGGCTCAGAGTGGGTTGCTGTGGATGTGCAGCCATAAGGGGTGAAGTTCTGGACATACCTGCTGCAGTCCCATGACTAAAATTGCTTGAAAACTCACTCCAGGCAATTCCAGGCAGCTGAAAAGAAAACAAAAAGTGATTTGAGCTGGATTGAAATGTTTTCTTGCTGTCTCACAATTCTTTGCCAAGTGCTGCAAGGCACTCCAGACAGAGCACTGATGGAGACCAGGGACCTGCCACGGGAGAGTGTTTGTCTGGAAACGAGCTTTTTTAAATTTCTGTATCATATTTTGGAAGAAGTTTACCCCCAGCCATATATAGTTGTGGCTGTGTGCCTGCCTTTGAGAGGAATCCAAAGCTGATCATCACCCAGCTGATCACAGCAGCATCTAAACACCTTCCCCCTCACAGCCTCTGTGCCCACATCAGGACAAATCACTCCCAAAATTTAGTCTCTGAGATGCCTTTTCTCCCTCTGCCACGTCCCTGTCCCTCCATATCAGTCTGCCACTGTCATCCACACCCCGAGTGGGGAACTGATGAGCATGAGCTGAGCTCTGAAATGAATCCCAATCCCAAACTGGCCACCTTTCAAAAAGAAAAGAGAACCTGGCCAGGTTTCCTGTGCAGCTTTGTCTACAAGGAAGAAGCAGAAAAAGCACTTACAAGAGTTTCTTCTCCCATTTCCATCCTCCTGAAGGCTTGAAGCAGGCTTTCAGGAATCTCTTTCACTTGTTTAAGAGCAAGTGGGCAGGAAACAGGAGCTCCCTGGGTTTTGTTTTTGTCTTTCCTGGTGTTGATCTATGACAACACTGGACAAAAGGTCTCCACCCTGTCCGAGCTCATCCCACTCCACATCTACACGAATGCTGTCACCCAGAGCTGGCCACCCTCTGCCGTGGGTGCCACGGGGATCCAGCGCCCCTTCCCCAGGAATGCAACCTGCAGGAGTCGGGCTCCAGGCTGGGAAAAGCCAAAGCCACTGGAATGCAGGAAAATATCAGCACAACGTGAAGACTGATGGATCCTGTTCACCCCAGCACGCACAAGCTGAGTGAGAACACCCACGGAGTAGTTTGAATTGGGTTTTTCTGGGATGTGTCAGCCAGCCTCTTGCTTAAACATAAAGATTCTTTTGCCCTTCTTATCTCTGTTTTTCCACGTATGCTTTGCTTTCTCTGTCCACTTTGATCCTTCCCTTTTCTCCTCACAAACAGGAGCTATCCCTAATACCTTTTTCCCTGTTGATTCTGGGTTTGCTGCATCCCAATCCCAGATCAGGCATCAAGGTCTCTATTATTGTTTGTTTTCTAAAAGCTTTAATTAGTGGAAACATCTGGCACTGCCTGGGTATTCAGATGATGCCCACCCTGCCCAGCTCCCCCAGGCAGGATTGGACCTACTGGTCTCCACATTAAGATGCTCCCAGGGCTGAGACCCTGTTGTAGAAATCTGCATGTTTTCCAGGAAATCTAAATAATTCACGTGCTGTTTGGATGCTGCAGGATCTTCATCCCCTGCAAGAGCAGAAATGGCCTCTGTCAAAGGTGTGATGAAGGGGTTTATTGGAGGAGGTTTAGAACATTACTTCTGGTGAGTGGTCATCTTCCTCCTTGTTCCCTCATCTCAGCACCAAGCAGGGCCATGGGAACACCCTGACTGTGCCAAGGCTTTCCCTGTGCCAATCCTGGTGTGTTTTATACACCCTAAACCACCCTGGGAAAAACAGGAGGATGGAGCAGCAGTGATGGCCACAGCTCTGCATCCAACCTGCCCCCTGTTAAGTGGATTCACAAAGAGAAATATGTTCTTTTTACCCATTTTCAGGGTTGCCGCCAACAGCTGCTGCTGCATTTAAATGTATCATATAGTAAATATATTTATATAGTAATTATATATGTGGGACACACACATTAGCAGAGGGCAAGAACCACTCATAGAGTGGAGACAGAGGACACACATGGAGACGCTACAGGTGACAGAGGTTTCATTAGCCCAGCAATGAAAATGAAATAAGTTTTTGGTTTTAATTGAGTTTCTGCCCTGAAGCAGGGAGTTAAATGTGCCTCTGAGAGTCACTGGAGAAAGTGGCCTTCGCTGTAATTTATTACAAGGTTTTAACTCAATTTGGGGGCTGATAATTGCATAGATTTTTTTTCTGTTTCCTTTGACTGCAGAGCCCTAATGGCTTTGGCAATTAAAGTAACCAGATTAGGGGTAATGGGAAGCACATTTAGAGAGCCACAGCTGTAACAAATGGTTGTCTGAGCCACTTTTCTTTCAGGCTGCCCAAAATGCTGCATGTGGGCAGAGGGGTGACCCTGTGGGAGCAGCAGCTCTGCCTCCCCTGCTCGGGGATGGGGAGGCACAAACACCACACTGCAAACCTGGGCTTATGGAGAAAAGGGCTTTGCTGTTTGGTTCTCATGAGCTGCCCTCAGGTTTAGGGGAGGATTTTAGGCATCTTTGGGATCCCAGTGGATTTTTCCTCCTGCTCCAGACTACGGTTTGAGTCAGGAGCACCTTCTGGATTAACTCTGGGCTTCAAAACCCACTGCTTGGCACACAGTGGGGGTAAAGCAAGCTCTGCTTGAAAGCTGAAATTTGGGAAAACTGAGTAAATGACACAATGAGAAGGAGGGAAAGCCAGAGGGGCTGTGGCTGCCCCATCCCTGGAAGTGTCCAAGGCCAGGCTGGACAGGGCTTGGAGTAACTTGGGCTGGTGGAAAGTGTCCCTGCCGTAGCAGGGGTGGAATGAGATGATCTTTAAGGTCCCTTCTAACTGAAAATATAACCCAGGATTCTGTGAAAATTGGGTTCTGACTTTGCCCTTTGCTGAAGAGCTCCTGCCTGATGTCACAGAATGGTTTGGGTTGGAAGGGACCTTAAAGACCATCCAGTCTCCCTCCCTGCCATAGGCAGGGACACTTTCCACTGTCTCAGGTTGCTCCATCCTGGCCTTGGACACTCCCAGGGATCCAGGGGCAGCCACAGCTTCTCTGGGAAATCCATTCCAGGGGCAGCCCACCCTCCCAGCCAGGATTCCTTCCCAAGACCCCATCTGTCCCTGCCCTCTGGCAGTGGGAAGCCATTCCCTGGGTCCTGTCCCTCATAAACAGCGACTCTCCACCTGACTGGCTGTCCCCTCAGAGTGTCCCCTCCTGTGTCCCATCCCCTCAGAGTGTCCCCTCCTGTGTCCCATCCCCTCCTGTGTCCCCTTCTGTGTCCCTTCCCCTCCTGTCCCCTCAGTGTCCCATCAGTGTCCCCTCCTGTGTCCCATCCCCTCAGTGTCCCCTCCTGTGTCCCTTCCCCTTCTGTCCCCTCAGTGTCCCCTCCTGTGTCCTGTCCCATCCTGTCTCCCCTCAGTGTTTCCTCCTGTCCCCTCAGTGTCCCCTCCTGTGTCCTGTCCTGTCCCGTCCCATCCCATCCCCTCCTGTTCCCTCAGAGTGTCCCCTCCTGTGTCCCCTCCCCTCCTGTCCCCTCAGTGTCCCCTCCTGTGTCCTGTCATGTCCCATCCCATCCCCTCCTGTCCCCTCAATGTCCCCCCTCAGGCCCGCACTCCTCACCGCCCCCTGCCGGCCGCCCCCTCCTTCCCTCCCTCCGCCGCAATGCGGCGCGCCCCGCGCTGACGTCACGGCGCGCCCCGCCCCTCGTCCGGTACGAGGAAGCGGATTGGCCGGCGGGCGCGCGGCACGCTGGGAGTTGTGGTCCCGTCCGGGGGCGGGGCCAGTGGCTCTATAAGAGGCGGGGGCGGGGCCGAGAGCGGCAGAGGCCGGGCGGGAACGGCGGTGAGAGACAGGTCGGACAGGGAGGGGACACTGGGGGCATGAGGGGAATCGCGGCTGGACGGTGAGGTGGGGGCGCCGTGTGGGGTGCGGGAACTCTGCGGCTGGAGCGGGGAACGGGCCCCGTGTGGGGTGAAGGCCCCGTGTGGGGTGCAGGGAACGGGCCCCGTGTGGGGCCGGGCCGGGCCTGGTGCTGGAGTGGGGCAGGGGCCTCTTGTGGGGATCTGGGGCTGGAGTGGGACAGGATCTGGGGTTGGAGTGGGACAGGGTTCCCGTGTGGGGATCTGGGGTTGAACTGGGGCAGGGCTCTTCTGTGGGAATCTGGGGCTGGAATGGAGCAGGGTCTTCTTGTGGGGATCTGGGGCTGGAGTGGGGCAGGGTTCCCGTGTGGGGATCTGGGGCTGGAGTGAGGATCGATCCCCATTTGGGCTGTGGGGACGTGGGGCTGGAGAAGGGGGAAGGCAGCCTGGTGGTGCCCAGGGCTGTCCCCTTGCTGGAAGGGATGTTGGGACCTGTCACTTTCCCACCCGTGTGCCTCCCCCCGGGGGTGACACCTGTCCCAGAGGGATCCTGTCACCCTCCCACCCGTGTGCCTCCCTCTGTGCCTCCCCCCGGGGGTGACACCTGTCACACAGGTGCCCTGACCTCCCCGCTGGGTGTTGGCAAGGTCAGGACAAGCCGGGGTGTGTGTTTCACAGTTTCCTCTACCCTGGGCCCACCTGGGTGTGAGCAGAAGGTTGTGGAAACCTCTCTTGGCTTTATTCACTTTCAATATCCTTTTGTTGTGTAAATCGCACCTCTGGCTGTCTCCCCCTCTCCCAAGTGACAGGGTGCTCTTGTTTCCTTCTCCGAATGAGTCAGGCTAAAATTATAACTCACGTTTAGCAAATAAGGGTGGTTGTAGCAGGCACAGAGAGATCAAGTCCTTTGGCCTGGCAGAGGAAATGGTTTGAGCGTTTCGTTTAAGAACCAGTCGAGCTGCTCACATGGGTGTGCAGGAAATGCTGTGTAACCAGGGAGCGTAGCCACCTTTGAAATGGCTCTTTTGCCTATGGTTACTGGCCCCTGCTTAAATGAAATTCCTGTTGGTTTATTCTGAGAGCTTGGAGTCCTTCCAGGTGCCCCTGAGCTGTGTTTTGCTGTGGAGTGTGTTGGTGGCAAAACTGGAACAATAACAGTGGAGACTTTTCTAGCAGAGGCCTCTGTGGTGTCGCTGGGCAGACACTGTCGTTCATTGAATGATGTTTTTGCTGGGCACTGAGGAAGGAACAGGTCTTGGCATAATCTGTGTAATTCCCAGCATGAGAAGCTGGGAAGCTTTGGAGGATGGTCTCACTGGTTTGGTGATGGTGGTTCTGTGAGTGGAGCCTTTCTCAGGGCTCTTGCTGCTTTTTGTTGTCCGGGGGGGCAGGTGAGAAATCACCTGTGCATGATTTCTCCTCCTGGAGGGCTTCCAGACTTACTCCAGCTGCTCAGCCGTGGCTGTTTTACATCCCTGTGCTCTCCACCAGGAATCTGGAATTAGGTCGAGGTGGGAGAGGCCGTAGTGACTGAGGAGCTGCCGGGCAGGGCTGACCTTGTGCCGCGGCTGCCGCTTCCCACCGGGAGTGCTGTGGTTGCTGTTCTTGGCAGGGAGCGAGAGGGGAGACGTGAACTTGGCTGAGGTCAGGGCTGCCATAAAGGAACAGCCTGCCAGAGCCAGGCGGTGTGGCATGGAATTCCTAAAAGGAAAGGCAGTGGCTAAAGCTTTCTGTGGCTTCTCGCTGCCTATGAGCACAGCACGCCACAGGGATCTGTAATGGTGTGAAAACGGGGGCCAGAAATTTGTTCTGTCCTGTTCTTACCTCTCCTGGTAGGTAACAATCCTGCTTCCCAAGGCTTGGCTTGAATTCAATCATCTGTCCATTGCTCCTGTGCTTGTATCTCACTGCCTGGATATTTGTGACTGGGGTTCACACAAGGGATTTTCTTTCCCTAAAAATTCTCTTAATTTGTGGTTTCTGAAACCTGAAGGGAGGCTCTTTGTCTTCACAGCCACCATGTCACCCAGCCAGGAATCCGTTTACCCTGAATATGAGACTGACACCAGCCAGACCTCGAAGCTGATAAGAAAATTTAAAGAGACACCATTTGTGCCCATCGGTGAGTTTAATGCAGAAATGTATTTGCACAGACCTTTGTCTTCACGGGCAATCAATGTGGTGTAAACACCATCACTGTTCACCTTCCTCCTGTGAACAGGAAATGGCTTGGCAATTACTTCCCTATATGGGCTTTTTGGATAGTGACTGCAGTAATCCTTCTGAAAGAGGGAAATTAATGAGGTCTGTTACCTTAAACAGAAAGCTCAGAGCCTACAAGTACAATAAAAAGCCCTGAAAGATTGTTTAGGTGAGGTTGGAGAACATGTTTAAGTGATGCTGCCAGCTGGTAAGGAATGTGTTGTACAGCCGTTTCGGAGCACAGTTCCTTGGAATTATGTGAACACTACAAAGTGACTTTAAAGCTAACAAAATATAAATTAGAAGGCTTTAAATTACAGCCTGTCTGCTAAGCATTTCACCCCTCTGCTGCCATCCCTTAGTTTAAAATGGATACCCTTAGTGGGTTTTATGTTATTCCAGCTTGAAGAGCTTGTAAAGGTCTCAGCCCCTCTGCTGAGACCCCCAAAAGCTTCTAAGGAGAGCAGGGATCAGTTGTGTTCATCCTGAGGGCTTTGCTGTGGCCAGAGACACGTTTTGATTTCCAGCCTCCTTAAATGAAGAGCAGTTGGGTCACTTGGGGTGAACTGTTCCAAGCGTTTGCCAGCAGATATCCGTCACCGGTTCCTGTGGTCACAGGACTTTGTCCCCACCTTTCTCGGGCCTACTGTGAACTCCAGGAGTTCAGGTTCCCTGAAACAGATTGGCAGAACTCACCTTTGACCTGTGTCAGAGCCGAGTTGAAGGCCCTAAAACTCTTAATTGGTGTTTAATGAAGGTGCCACGTGATTTAAAGGCACATTAATTCCCAGTGGAACTGGTAATACTCCAGGCTCAGGAAGACAAAACTGCTCTTGCTCTCATCACTAAAATATACACAGTACTTAAAACTTGGCAGTCACCTTTGAACTGTGTAAATAATCGTCCTAAAAATGGAACAAAATGGATGGGATTGGAAAAGTTTGTGCATTGCTGCTCTGTTTGCTGTGAGAGCATCAGTGTGGGGTGATTGGAGCTGGCAAAGCCAGGGCCGTTTGCTCCAGTGAAGGACTGTCAGTGAGCTCTGTCCCTGGGAAAGGGACCTTGCTGAGCCTCCCTCCTCACAGCTTGGGGACAGCAACATGTGACATGTCCTGTCCTGATGGCACCTGGCCAAATGTGACAGTGCCCAAAATAGCAGCCTCAGCAGGCGGGTGGGTATGTCAGGGAGCATCCACAGCTCAGGGTCCAGCAGCAGCTCAGTGGGATTGTTGGGTGCAAGGAGCCCTGGTTCTGTCTGAGGAGCATCCAAGGAGTTCTCACACCTTGAATTCCTCCTCTGATGTTTTAATACTGGTGGAAATCTCTTGCTCTTCCCTGCACTGAATGAGGTGGCACTCAATAAAAACACGAGGTGGGCCAGGACTTGCCAATACACAAAACCGGAGGCAAACGTGCTTGTTTTAAGATGAGAGGGAATGGCCTCAAGTTGTGCCAGCAGAGGTTTAGGTTGGGTATTTGGAAAAAATTCTTCACAGAAAGGGTTGTCAAGCCCTGGCACAGTGGAGGGATTTAAAAGCTGTGTAGATGTGGCACTTGGGGACATGGTTTAGTGGTGGCCTTGGCAGTGCTGGGGAACGGTTGGACTCGATGATGTTAAAAGGGTCTTTTCCGACCTAAGGGACTCTGTGATTCCTGGGAGATTTTGTTTAGGTGGGTCACCTCACTGCTCTGGATGTCCCCGCTCAGCAGAACGCTCTCCTTGCCTTGCAGGCATGGCTGGCTTTGTTGCCGTGGTTGGCTATGGGCTGTACAGGCTGAAGCACAGGGGGAACATGAAAATGTCCCTTCACCTGATTCACATGCGTGTGGCAGCCCAGGGCTTCGTCGTGGGAGCCATTACGTGTGGTACGTATGGAAGGGCAGCTGGGCTTGGGAATGGCAAACCTCGGGGATAACTGTGTGTATGTGACGTATCCTCGGGGTGGAAGCATCCAGAACATTCATTTCTGGATGTTGGTGCTTGTTACTGGAGTTTGCTCAGCCTTTCTGGAGTAATCTGATGTGTTAAGTGCAAGTATTTAATTTGAGAGTAGCAGTTTTGACTGTGCCTGGACGTGGGATGTGAGGTGGTGCAGATGTGGAAGTTGGAGGCAAAGAAAACATGTACCTGACATAATATTTTACCTTGAAAATATGGTGCTGTTTCTGAATTTAATGCATTGGAAAATCTACAGCTTGTGTAGACTACTGTATTACGTATTTTTATATATATATTTATATGTATTTTTTTTCAGTACTAGAATTGTGTCTCTGAATGTACAGGGACATCGTGGCCTTGACTTGTACGTCCCAAGTCTCATCTAAGTGTTGCAGCTGTGTATTTGTGTATATTGTACATCCCATGAGACACTGTTTCTCCATACTGCATTCCCAGGAGACACAACAGGAAAGCTTGACTTTGGCTGCAAAGCAAGCTAGAGTTGGAGTGGGGTCTGCATTTTGATACACAGTATATTTTCAGAGCCAGTTTCTCTGTACATGAAGAGTTTTGTGGGGTTCATCTCTGCTATTAAAAAAATACAGCAGAAGAGGAAGGGAAACATTATTTCTCCTGCTGAAATACCTCTTTCTGTTCAGATTTTTAACCCCGTTATTTCCTATATCACCAAGGTCTCTGATTTTGGTTTTGTTTCTCTCTTGCAGGTGTGCTATATTCAATGTTTCGGGAATATGTGGTGAAGCCCAAGGAATAATGGAGAGTTGTCTGAGATCTCTGTCCTGGTGGTGGCCTGTGCACTGCAGCTCCAGACCTCCTATCAAAGGTTTCTTGAGGAAAAAAAAATAATACATGGCATTAGAGAATTGTTCTATTTGTGTATGGTACACTGTGCTAAAGCTGGAAGATTAAATGATTGTGCACTGGGGGAGTGGGTATTGGGGTCTGGTTCTCTCTGATTGACACCACCACATCCCAGTTTTTAGGGGATGTAGTGGGGTAAAATCCCTTTATCTTACCCTTCAACTCAGTCCTAAAATTGGTAACTTCTTTGGCTGTTTGTTGCCCAAACCCACAAAGTCTGAACTGGCTTCTGTCAGAGAGTATCATTTTCTATCCTCTGCCTCCAACTTTGTAATTTAGAAGCTTCCAGTGGCACTAAATGAGTTCCAAAATATTATAGAGATATATAAACATCTATTTTTTTTATTTAAGACGTGAGATAAGTATTTGGTATGTCGCAGCTATTTAAATGTTATATTTATTCATTGTTAATGAAGACACGGGCTCTGTATTTTTGCTCTACCAGACCCTGAGATTACTATATTTTGTAACTTTATTTACAGTGTTCTTCTGAGTAACATCTAAATGTAACATTTAAAATACATATTGTGAAAACTAAGCCTTGGTGTCCTAATGCTTTTAAAGTGTTTGACCCAGCTCTTGACTTCTGTATTGTTCTCCATAGAAAATTTTAAAACATTTAAATCCGAAAAGCCCCCTCATCACCTTTGAGGTGTTAAAACCCTTCTCTGCGACTTGTTTTACGCTCAAATCCCTTGTACCTCCAACAGCAGTCACAGAAATAAAAGCCAATTTGTAAAAAACCCATTTTCTCCTGTTAGCTTGCATTCCATGGTGGCAGTGTCAGATGTTACAGGTGAAAAACAGCACAAAGTACTTACTACACCAGCCTGTGACGTGTTGTACAGAGCAGGAGGTTTTAAATACGAATAAAAGTGAGCGCTGGAGAAAACAAAGTGTTTGCCTATGGATTTGTGGCGGGGATGGACATTGATCCCATTGGAGAGGGATGGCGTGAGCTGCCCTACCTCTGTAAAAATCACCTGGGATTTTTATAAATGGGAAGAGCATTCCCAGCTGGTGCTGTCCCTGATTCCCGGCTGGCTCATTCCCTTTGCCCTTGCCCGCTCCCGCACGGATGGCGGTGGGAGGGCTCTCGCCTCCCTCCTGACGCCTTTTCCTGTTCCTCCCCGCCGCGGGGCGGCGAGAAGGAGCCAGCCCCCTTCTCCCCTCACCGCGCGGGGCCGGGATCGCTGCGGGAATTGCTGCAATTGCTGGAATTTCGGGGGATTTCGGGGATTGCGGGACGGGAGCGGGGCGGGCCCATCATGGCGGCCGCGCTGAGGGGGGCGGCGCGCGCCGCCGTTGCCATGGGAACCGCGTCGGGCTCGGGCCTGGCACCGGGACAGGCCGCGGCATCCGGAGCACAATTCCCGGTCCTGGAGCAGAATTCCCGGTCCTGGAGCCGCATCCCCAGTCCCGGCGCTGCCTAGGGGACCCTCGGGGCCGGGAAAGGCGGTTCGGGTAGGCTGGGGGGGTGTGGGAAGAGCGGGCGGCAGGCCCGGGGTTGGGGGGCGGGCAACGCGGCCCTGCCAGGTCCTGTCAGGTCATGATATAAGTTTATTGATACCTTATATCAGTCACAGGGCGAGGCGGGACGGCGGCAATTGCAATTGTACGGTAACAGTTGCGATTTATAAACTTAAAACACGAGAATTCCGCCTCCAGGCGAGGGAGAACTTTAGGCAGAGCTGCCTGGGCAGGGCGTGGGGTTTCCATGTCTGGAAGACACCCCAAACCCCACCTGGGCCTGTCCCTGTGTCACCTGCTCTGGGAGATCTCCAAAGATCCCTTCCAACCCCAGCTATTTGGGATTGTGTGAGGAAAGGGAAACCTGCTCCCCACACAGCAGATCCCACTGTGTCAGGCTTGGAGTCCTTATCCAGGTAGGAAGGGTAAAAGTGGCTCCCACACCATCAGAACAAGAGGAGACGGCCTCAAGTCACACCAGGAGAGGTTTAGGGTGGCCACTGGGGAATATTTCTTGGACAAAAGGGTTCTGAGGCAGTGGAAGAGGCTGCCCAGGGAGGTGGTGGAATCACCATCCCTGGAATTGTTCAGGAAACACGTGGAAGTGGCACCTGGGGACAGGGTTTGGTGGTGGTGCTGGATTGATGGGTCTCAGGTGATTTTACATCTACAATCACCATTGTAGTGTTGTAGCTGCCCCTTGAGTGCTGTGCACAGTTCTGGCCTACAGAGTAATTAATTCATTAATAACAGAGTGCAAGGAGTAAGGAAATTTCTGAGACAAATCATAAAGATGATTTAAGGTCTAAAATAGAACAGAGACAACTACTGGTTGAAGATGTTCTTGCTTATCTTTCCTATCTATAAGGTCAGTTGCTAGATCTGTCAAATTTAGTGAGGTCTAATCTAATTATAAAGTTAGTTCCCAACCAAAAGGTTAGTGAAGCCAGAAAGGCTGTCTAAATTTCATATGCAGTGTCCTTAAGTAAGTGGACTCCTTTTCTCTCCAGGCTTCTCCCAAGTCACAGAACCAACCTTAATCAATTAAAATTGATTTCCTAACCTTAATGATTCTATAATTCTTTGATGCTCCATACCCAGGGCCCCGTGGGCTGTGCAGAGGCACCGGACTCTGCCCTTTGCACTTGACAACCCTTAATGCACCATCTCTGGTGGGTCTCAGCCCAGAAGATACACACAGGCACATGGTGCATTTTGGCACTTAATCAGTGCATTAATTACTCAGAGCAGGGTGTGCCTTTGGAAGTATTTATGGATTGGTTTTCCCAGAGCAAAGGTGCACTGGGGTTTTTTTGCTGACAGTAAGTGTCAGACAGAAGGAGAAGGGGCTGGAATGCATCAGAAAGCTGATTGTGTTTATTCATCCTAAGGAAAGCTTTGGGTAGCAATATTGTCACTTTAATGTTATCACTCAGTGCTTGGAAATTTGGGGGAAAGGTGTAAAGCACAGTCTTGGTGTCTAGAACCCAAAAGGAGCCTTAGAATAAACATAGATCTTTCTTCCTCTGTCAGTCCCACATTAACCCAAAAATGGGGGGATTTGCATCTTTCCTGAACATGGGAAGTCCTTTAGTCAAGGAAGGCTGGATGATTCCAAACAGCCCATGTTCCTTTTAGCCACATTAGTTTGGGTTTGACCCCAGCCTGCTCTTCTGTAAAAATATTTATTTAAGCAGACCTGTTTAAGAACATTCTAAAACATTGCATTTTGAATTCTGGAGTGGAAAAGTCCTGACTGTTTAAAAGCCATTTATGGAGAGAGGCACTCGAAGCAAGGCCGTGGGGCTGGAGAGGAGGAGGTGCTGGGAGACCATGCAGAGGTCAGTGGGGAGAAGCTGCAAAGCAGCTGCCAGAAGAGGATGTTTTTCAAAGCAAGGCTGATCTCTGCTCTCTGTCACTTTTTATTTTGTTATGCCTTTAGTAAACAATGGAGTCAGACATGAAAGTGAACGAAGACTTTAAAAGCCAGTTTAAGGCTTATCAGAAGCAACAGCAGAGGCGGCTGCAAAATTTGATGGAGAGGAAGAAGGAAAAGCAGAACAGTCAAAAGGATAATGGCAACACAAGGGAGACTTTAGGATCCCCAGATGATCTAAACCTGCTTGAAATAGGACAACCTGTAATTGAAGATGACAGCAAAAGGTAAAGGTGTAGCAGCAACATTTCTTCAGGAAGTCACAGGAGAATATTTGGCTTAGGATCTTAGGAAAGCCAATATTATTAAGTTGACAAGGCACTTTCTGTCTTCACATATTGGGCTTTCATTATCCCAAGAGGACTCTCCCTGTCCCTACCATGTTTACCCTCAGGTGATGTGCTCTTTATGATGAGTTTTTCACAAATGAAGAGTGTAAGGACACAGGGGTTGAGGGTGACATGTGAGGGGCAGCCAGGTTCTGTCTGACAAAATCCAGTCATTTGGGACCCCTGGCATCCTCTGCACTGTTGGTTACTTCCTGCCTAACCTTAAGCAAGCAGGTTCCCTACACGAGTCATTTCCAAAGAGGAATACAGGCAAAGCAAGCCAAAGGCCTGCAGTGCAGAGAAGTGTTCCCTGGGCTATCTTTGCAATATATCCTGATTTGGTGGATCACAAGATTCCGAGGACTTTGGGCGTTCTGGTGTGGATCAACTCAAGCTTGTTTTTTTTTCTGAGTACATAATTCAATTTACTGGAGCAGAAATCTGAAACCTCAGCTCAGGTCATTTCTCTTCCAGGTTACAGTCAGCCTTTACTTCTGACCCTTTCACTGACTAGAACAGGTCTGAAGCTGAACACATCCCAAAGGTGTCCACAGTGTTGGCTATTCAGGGATTTGCTCTGTGTTAGTGGTAAAGCCAGCTGAAGAAATTCCTGCTTCTGCTCCAGCTGTTTGCCAGCAATTGGATTCACTGTCTGGGACAAGAGTACCTTTATGCCAAGTAATTTCAGTGATTTAATTTAGAGCTTTAGCCCCCAAGACCATTATATTGGCACCACAGTGGGGTGATGGACTGTGACACAGGGGCAGGAAAGAAGAGCTGGAAGCTCTGTCAAAACCAGCAAATCATGGGTGGAAACCCACAGTTAGGAATATACCTGTGAGAGGGTTTCCCCTCCCAGAATCCAGCCTGGGGAAGGGCACCTTTCCCAAGGTTTATCCAGCCACTAACAAAGGTTTTTTAGTCCCTAAAGGCTGATCTTCCCTCTGTGTTCCCTGCTCAGCTGGTTTCTGAAAGTTGCTTCCTTGAACACCCAAGTGCTGTGAAGATGGAGGGAACTCAGGAGTGAACCCTGAACCTTTCAGGTGCTTCTGGCAATGTGGGGTTCATGCTGCAAAGGAAATCTGAGTTGAAACAGGGAGCTGAGCTTCTAGAAATCAATATTCTGACCATTGCATCATTGTCGTCTTCACACAGTGGCCTCTCACCAGAGCTGTATGATTTGCCAGGTCTGTTCTGACCTCTACCAGCTGTCCTCTTCCCTTCAGCATTTCATTCTGATAAGCTATAACAGACTGTGATGAAGATCTGATTTTTAAAAGGTTTTTGGGAGACTGATTCCCATAGTTCAGTTGTTTGTCCGGTGGAGAAAAGGGCTTTAGGTGCTCCCAAAGCACACCCTGTGCGATGTGCATAGTCTGAGGTGCAGAGCACAGGGGAGTCCCCCAGTTCTCTGCTATTTACAGTTGAGTGGTTTAGGCCTGAGTAATCCCAGAGTTATCATTTACCTCTGTTTCAGTGGCACAGACTGTTAAAGGTCCCCATTTGACACAGCAGATTTATCTATATTGCCCTTTGCTAATGTATGTCTGCATTTAGCAGAAGAGTGGTTATGAGTGTACCAAATCCAGCCAGGATTTGCTTCTGGAAGGGATTCACCAGGATGTACTTTGCAGTATTCCCAGGAGAACACGTTAGAAACTTGTTCCAGAGGAGCAGGACTCCACATGGGCTGCAGGGGCAGTGATTCCAGCATGTTAGTGTTGTTTATAGCAGCCCTTGGGAACCATTCCCCTCCCTTCCTCTGAGCCCTGGGAGTTCATTTTTCCTCCCTCCCATCCTACTCCCACATCTTGTTTAGGGGAGTGTTTAGCTGACATTTCTTCCTTTCTCATTTGTTCTCTCTGTAACTTTATCCTCCCTGCTGTGTTTGGTGCATGTAAGTGATTCTCCCCCTCAAATGGAGAATCTGTAACAAGAGTTGGGAAAGACAATTCAACAAAAGTTAAATTCCTTATTCAGGGTCATTGTTTTATTTGGTTTTTTTTGCCTGAGCAGGGCACACCAGTTAGGAAATCACCTGAATTGCAGGCAGAGGCCCTGCTCACAAGCTTCACCTGGCTCTGTTTCCTTGAACTAAGTGAAAAGGGTCACCTTTGCCTGCGTTTTTGGCTGATTTTCTGTAGCTGAGGCACTTGGGTGGGACCTGCTACTGCCCCTGTAACATGTGGGGTCTCTCTGGGATGGAGTGGGAAGTTTCTCAGAGGACACTCCAGGTTGGAGCAGTTGGGATTTCTGTGTTTTCTCATGATTTGGAAGCCAGCTCTGAGGAAGACATCAGTGCTCAGGTGTGTTAAGAGCTCAGAACTTTCCTTTCATGTTAATCCCCTAACTGTTAAAAATCTCTTTGTCCCTGTGTCTCTAATTGGATCTGAGTTTTGTTGCTCACTTCTATCAGTGGGACATGTGGGAATAACTTAGTTCTGCCATTTCTCTGCTCACATTGCTGCCTGCCTTTCTTCTCCTTTGTAAACAGCCTTTGATCTCCCTTTGATTTGCAGCTTTGAAACAGAAGTGCATTTCTTAATTGTGGATTGTGAATCCTCTCCTGAACTGACTGTGCTGTTTATGGCACTGCTTTAAGGGGTCAGTTATTCCAACAAGTGCACATAGAGGGTGCATTTGAAAGCTCTCAAGTGTAGTGGGTGCAAAAGCTTGCTAAAGCTTTGGAATGGAAAAGATTGGGGTGATTATTGAGATATCTGACTTCTCTGGCTCTGTCTTCTGGTACGGACTGTAACAACGGGGCTTTATCCAAATCCCATGTCCAAAATGTAGAGATTCAGGGTTGCACTGCAAATCATAAAACTCTGGAGGTCAATTCCTGCAGCTGATTTAATGCCTTGTGATATCTGAGATGCTGCAGAGTACCAGGAACTTCCACAAGGGAATCACCTTGGGCACAGGAGACCTGCACCCTCCAGCAGCAGCTGAATTCCCACAATGCAATGGAGCCCCCTAGCTTTTATATTTGGAGGCCCCATCATGTCAGGACAGCAAAGAGATTAAAGTTGTTAATTCTCTGGATGTCTTAGAGAAATGAAACCCTGGAATCTTATTAAAGGTATTGGAGAATAGGAGAAGAAAGGCTATTTCTTCCCATTCAGAAGGCTTTTTTGGTAGTCTGTTTCTAAATGAATTCCAAAAAGCACCATTAAGAATACCAACTGATGCCAGTCCATGCTCGTGGGGTTCCAGGAGAATCAGATGAGGACACAGGAAATTGCTCTTTTATGAATTGCTCTAAAACATTCATTTTTAAAGAAAGAAGCCCAGGAGCAGCTTTTGTAGTCGATGCTCTGTTGGATTCTGTTGGCTTTGTTCAGTACAGAAAATAAAACCTGAATGTCCCACATGCTGAATGCTGAGCTGCCTGCTTTGCTCTGAAGAACCAGGTAAGGGAGACTGGCTGAGATGACACTCTTTGGTAGCCTCAAGAGCACTGAAAATATACCTGTTCTGTGCTGTTTTGCCCCAGACTACACAAGAAAGGGCAAAATTTTTTAAGAAGAAGCTAACTGTGAATAGATCAGATCATCAGCTTGTCTTCTTACCTAAGTTTTAGGATATTCTGCTTAATTCAGGAAACTCATTCCTTGTAAACTCAGCTCATCTGTCATTTCATTACCTTTTTTCTGGAATTATTTGAAGCACCTCACAAGGAGATTTACCATTATGGCTTATTTTTTTCCCCAGGTTTCTTGAGGCTGAGAATGAGCAGCTGCAGGATCAGCTTCGTGAGGTCCGAGATGAGAACTGCAGGTTGTACAAACTGGTGGCAGAGAAAGATTTTGAAATAAAGCAGCTCCAGAAAAAAGTGCAAGAGGACAAGTTGGCTTTGGCAGGTAAACACAGGAACTTTGTATTCTCACCACTAGTTTGCTTGATGCTGATGGCAGCAAAATAGCCCTTAAAAGAACTATAGTACTCTTTTAGGGTACACAGTGATCTCTGTTCCCCACTGACTTGCAAACTTGTTACTGGCACAAAAAACCAAAGGTGTTTTGTAGAAATCCTATTTTGGAAAGCTTTCTGGGTGTCAAAGAGCTGTGTTGCAGCTCTCTCTGCTATGCAGAGTTAAATTCCTTATTCAGGCTCCTTTTTTCCTTTGCCTGAGCAGGGCACATGCAGGATCCAAAATCGAGTTTCTAAAGTGGCTTGGGTGTCCTTGGAACACTGAACTGTGCAGGCTGCACCTCCTCCACTGGGTGCCAGTGTTGGTCAGGACAGCAGCATTGACCAGGCTGTTAGAAAAGGGGGAAACCAGCAATAACCAGAGCTCCTGAACAGGAAATCACAGCTTAATTCTTCAAAACCACCATTAGGTTGTCTGTAGGAGAGAGGATGAGCTATTAGTGCTCAGGACCAGGAGCCAGATGTGCTGCTGCAGCTTCTCTGGCTGACTGATGTCAACCCCTGCCTTTGTCTTCCCTATTTGCACTGTGACAAGAGGCTCCCCCACACTGCTTGGCAATTAAAAGCCTTGATTAAGTGGGTGCAATGCATTTGAAGACCGTCCCATGGAAGCACCAGCCTGGCTTTGGTAAGTTTAGTACTTCCTGTGATCCTGAGCAGCCATTATTTATCATGAAAACTAAGATAAAAGCAGCTCCGACATGAGAGGGCAAACACAAATCACATGAAGGTGTAAGAACAGTGGAAATGCTTTTAAGAAGAATGAATTGCTTTAAAATGCTTTTTAAAATGCTTTTAAAATAAATGCTTTTAAAAGCAATGAATTTATGCTCTCTGCATAAGGTTTGAAGTAGTGATATTCTGTTTTCAGCAATATTCTGTGTAGTATTTAATGTCTCTGAGGGTTATTATATGGGACTCAGCATTCACTGAAGAGTGATCTCTCTTCCTTCATCTCACCCCAGTTCTTGAGCATAATCCTCACAGATGTCAGCAGAAAAGTCCTTATTTCAGAGCACTGAAGGAGTTAAAAGGAATGGCAGCAGCCAAGTTCAGTCTTCATCCACCCCAGCAAGGATTTGTCCTTCCAGGCTCATACTCATTGCTGAGCTGGAGCTTTCTGTGCATATTGTGCACAATTATATTGGTTCTGCACTTGTGCAAGAGCTTTCCTTCACCTGGGTGTGTTAATAAAAGCCAGGTGACACAACAGCCACTCCTGGGGTTTGCTTTGTAGGTGACACTGATCCAGCCCTCTGTGAAGAGGGAAAAAATGACATGTGTGTTTAAAAGAGCAGTTAAAGGAGTAACACAGTCAGGCTCCAGGGATATAATCACAGGGGACATATAAATAGGCACAATGACATTTCCTGGACCTTGCCCAGGACCCAGCTGTAACGTTGTGCCTGACCTTTGGGGACAGATGTCTACAAATGTTCACACCTCTGTTTCAGCAGCTCCTCCAGTAGCAAACAACCAGATGAAGGAGAGCATTGTGTGTTTCTGTGATATTCCAGAAAATCCTGTTCACAACTGCCCTTCCCTGCAGTGAGCAGAAAACACCACTACCCCTTCTAGGTGGTGATGTTGCTGCAACCACTGTTGTGGCTGTTGCTCAAGTGTGAAATGTGGCTTTGCTGGCCCTGGTGTGGTGCTGAATCAAAGGCCCAGCAATCCAGCTGGAATCACTGACATCTCTTCCCTCACTTGCTCATTTAAGTGCCTGGCACAGCTCTGAGAGGAACGGATTGGACAATAAAAGTCCATTGTGAGCTGGGCAGAGAACAAAAGCGTCATCTATTCTGAATCTTGCCTGCAAGATATGACCTCTGCTTTTGTGTGTCCTTTTTTCAGGGACTTCTGATCTAGCTGGAGATGTTGCAGCAACTAAAATAGTTGAGTTGGCCAAAAAGAATCGTGAGATAACTGCTGAGACTGAGAGCGAAAGAGCCAAAGTGAAGCAACTGAATCACAAAGTCAAGGAGCTGGAGAGAGAAGTGAGGCGTTTTCCTTGGTCTCTTTGGGCACCCCAAAACATAGAAAGCCAGTCTTGGGGATGGAAAATGGGTTTGGTTCGTGTTCCCATGTGGAATTTGCTCTTACATCCATGGTCACTTTGAGTTCTGGCCATTTCTGTCCATGACAGGAGAGAGGGGATGTGCTCTCAGCTGAAGGAGGAGCTAGGAAAGGATATCCCTTAATTATAATGACCCAAAGATTTCTTTAACAACAGTTAGAAGTGTTCACTTGTATTTGAAGCACAGAGGCTTTTCTGATTATTTCTGTGTGTGTGAGAAGCAAATTTCATGCCATTATGTCTTAGATTCCCACCTCATTCATGCCAGTCAGGAATTAGTACTCTATTCTTCTAAGCTTCCTTCATCCACATAAATAAAGCTGCTTTCTGGCACAAGTAGTTACAGAACTGAGGCATCAACAAACTGTATCATGTGAGGCAGCAAATCTTCACTCAGGCAGATTGAGTCTTGTGGTTTACTGTGACTTTTTTTATATGTGCTAACCTTTCACAGGAATCATTTTACTCAGGTGACTCCTGAAATGAAAATGAGGTGCCCTGGTGCCAATGTTTACTTTGTCATTTGGCTACTACTCCTCTTCCTTACACAACATTGGTGAAGCTTTTGATAATTTTTAATGGTTTTTTCCGAACTTTGCTTTCTTAGGAGACATCACTTAAATGGATCAATAATGTTTATCACGCTGACAGAAGCATTTTGACTCCATCTTTCACAGTCACTTATTATCATAAGTCAGTCATCTGTCTGAATTTTACCCCAGTTACCTGAAAGATCAAGAAGTCACTGATGAAATTAAATTTTGGAGAACTCCTGCATAAATCCAGAGTCTTCTGGTCAGAGGGGTCTTGTCAAACAGTTGGCAGGTTGGCAGGAAAGCATCAGGTGTAGTTTGGGACCTAAAAAATCACACAAGTAGTGGAGCAAGTCATGAATAATTGAAAGGAAAATCAACTTGCTTCTAATCCCTTACTGCATAAGTGTGATGATCATTATTCAAACACAAACCTGGAATATTCTCAGATATGTATCATGTATATAATATACCAAAAATGTTCTCACATTTTGACCAAGAAAGAAAGGACCACAGACATTTCAGGGAAGGAAAGAAACAATAATTATTGATCAGAGAAGAGATGGACACGTTATGGGTGAACAAATCTGTTCCCAGATATCAGGAAAATCAAAATTAAACACAGCAACCTGCCTTATCTGAGATGAATCAGGATGTGAACCCCACTAAAATCATGATCTGTGTTTTTTCCACCTAATTTGGAGTTTCTCTGCTCTAAATTCGTGGTCACTGGCTGAGTTTGTAGACTGTCCCTGTTCAGTAGAATTATATGAAGATGTAAAAGATGGGTAAAATTAAAGCAGTATTTGACAGTGGGGAGGTATTTATCAAAAATGCTGAGTAATGGATAGAAACCACTGTTATTTTACATATTTTTAGCTCTTTGCTTGCAGGAAAATTGAAAAATCTCTAAATCATAAGTGTTTTAACGTGATTAAGTTCCCCCAAAGAGAATGGGAGGGGTGGCCACTGAGCAATCACTTGGCAAGCATCACTTTGCATGTAAGCAAAGCCTGCAAAGGGGTGTTTGCAGAAAACTTCCTTGGAATTTGGGCCAACAGCTGCCAAATCCAGCTGAAATTCCTCCTTCTCAGTCCATTGACTACAAGAGTTTAGGAACCAGGCCCTAACCCACAAGAAGGGGTGACTTTATTGCTCTCTGTTTCCCCAGATGCCACTTTAATGAAGCAGCTGTTCCTTTATTCAGGCAAATAATCAAGATTTTCCACCTACCTCAAAGAATAAAGTCTCAACCCCTTAATGCAACATTTCCTGGCCTTTCCAGCTCCAAATTCCTGCATTCCCATCCAGTAGGAATTCATTGCAACCTCAATATAGGGCTTGATTAAGAGCAGGAGGACTGTATGTCTGTGTGAAAGCAATAGCAGATATTTTTCATTCTTCAAAGGCTGAAAAATGCTACCTTAGAGCACCAGCTAAAGAAAAAGAGCCTTAACACCATTAAATCTCAGCTATAGGGCATCAGGTAGTCATTTCTCCTTTTATATTCCTCTGGTGGGTAGAATATGTGCTTTTTATGACATATCCTGGGCTGGACAGGACTTGCATTTATGTATATAAGCATTAATTTTATGTAGTTATGGTGATAAACCCCCCCAGAAGTGTCTATACTTGAAATCTGATCTCATCTCACCAAGTCAAAGACATTTTCTGAAGTTATTCCACACATGATTCTTTGGGAAGCCTTTCAGGGAAAAAAAATACTTTCCTACTGTTTGTGTTTAAAAACAAGGGAAAATTAAGTATTTTTATAGGGTAAATAAACCTCCATATTTTACTTTTTTATCAATACTCCATGGAGGGGTGCTCTTCACCGTATTCATTGTACAATAATAATGCTTTTTGTTGTTTTTCCAGCTACAAGCAGCTGTAGACAAAATACATTCCCTTGGTGGTGGTGCTGCAGGAATTAAGGAATCAACTCTGAAGATGCTGGAAGGAAACTTGGTAGGAATTCTGAGACTCAGTTCTCTCTTTCCTTATGACAAGGATGTGTCCCTGTCACCAGTTTTGTGACCATGTTCTGTTTATACCTCCTGAATAGCCCAAAAATCAGGGAGGAAATAGGTCTGGAAAACCAGATTTTGATAAACCTCTGGATGTTAATCACTCCAGTTTCTCTTCTTACCAAGTACACTCTTCCCTTCAAAGGCTGAAAGTCCAGAGGTGAAAGCATTGCAGGAAAAACTAAACACAGCCAACTTCAAAGCGATGGAATATCGGAACCAGCTCCAGTCCTCCAGACAGGAACTCAAGATGATCCAAAAGGTACCATTTCAGGATGCATTTGAATTATCATTGAATTGTGTATTTACCCTTAATGGAGGTTTCAGCCCCATGGAAATGAAGTGGGATTAAAGACTGTGTTTGAACTAAAGCACGTGTTTAAACAGTTTGTTGGAGTGACATCCAGAATAACCTTTTCCTCTTTGATTCAGGATGGATTTCTGTGTTACTGTGTGCTCTGCTTCCCCTCAGTTTGTGTAAGAGACCTGCAATGCAGATCAGAGTAGAGAATATGGTCCTAAAAATAGAACTCTGCTGACCTTTTTATAAATAATTTAAATGCTCTCCATACTAAGTTTAGCTGTGTCAGAATTGTGCAAGGGGGGTTGGCTCAGTTCCTCACGGGTGTGAATTCAGACAATATCTCTACTCTTTTCCTGTTTAGTTATGGTTAAATATTCATTATATCAGAAATAATGATGGGTATTGAAAACTTAGTAATGCTTGTGTTTACTACTAGGGAGAGCCCCAACACATCTATTTAAGCCTTATTGTTCATGTTAATCCCTTTTTCACAGCTTTTAGCCAATGAAGTTGGGGAAGATGTGAATATTCAGAGTCTCTTGGCCAACTCTGGCAGCTGGCGTGGACGAGCCCAGCAGATTCTTGTTCTCCAGAGCAAGGTGAGTTAAGCCCCTGGATGGTGCCCTGTCAGCTGGGATTCTCTTTCTAAGATGGATGTCACCTCAGCTTAAGGTGAAAGTACTGATAGTTCTTCCTGAATTCTGAACATCTCTGTGTTGGTGTGGGCAGACTCCATTAATTATTCTATTGCAGCCGTGCAAGGTTGGGTATTTCAGCTGGGAATCTTTCCCATCTGTGTCAAAGGAGTGAGTTCAGTGACCCTGGAGAGCTGTGGCAGCCTAGTTAAAATCCCAGGCTGATTTGAAGGTGCTTCTCTCCACTGAGAACAGAAGGAGCTCTGTCAGTGTCTGTGCTCTGACTTAGACACCTTTGTTCAGTGCCTAAAGTCAGGTGGGAAGAATTGAGGCCAGATAAGATTTTTCAAGTTGTTCCTTAGGGAGCTTCACTAAAATCTTTAACTCCTGAATCTTCTGAAGGGCTGAAATGTCAGCTGGAGACAGGGAGGCAGCTTTGTCTGCATCTAAATAAAACTTCTCTCAGGCAATTTGATACATAATTTTCCTACTTTTCTGCTCTTTAATTATGTGCCATCAAAGTGTTATTTTTGCACTCTGATTGACTGAAATTATTAACCTTTGCTTTCCCTTGAGCAAATCACACTCCCTTCTGTTATACCCCCTGCCTGGGGTTCATTTAAGACTGTACATTCTGTTCTCTGCTGTAATGCAGAGATTTCTGTCTGAGCCTTCTGTAGTCAGTGGGGAACTTGTAACTACAGTCACTGGATCAGAAGTGAGGCAGGTCCATCTTACCTTGGATCACACCTCCAGAACTGGCAGAGGGACTGAGCTGGGGCAGTGCCCAGTTCCTTGTGCTGCCTCTCAGAGGAGTCTGCAAGGAGTTTGTGACAAGCAGGGAGTTCAGGGAGTTCACTTGCCTGCACACAGCAGCAACTCAGATGCCTTGGAGTGTCTGCCTGGGCTCCACATGTGGCTCCAAAGAGGCACAGATCTCCCATGTGCCCCCAGTCAGCCAGAGGTCTGGTGTCATATCTCCTTCCTGCACACATGCCCTAAAATCTGCATGTTTATTAGCAGCTGATTTTAGAGTTGAAAGGCCAGACACTGCTCTGTGTTAGTGAACCATGGTAATCTCCAGCAGTGATATGAGGTTACACTCTGAGCTGCCTTTGGTTGTGTCCCCTTGGGTGTTGGTCCTCTGTATTCCTGACAAAACTCTGGAGAAGGTGCCATTATTGTCCCCTAGGTTCGAGAGCTGGAGCATAAGTTGAGTCAAAACAAGACCAGAAGATCACTGATGGAGATTGATGAGGACTTCCTGGCTCTTGAGGACCCAAGGAAGTTGTCAGCCCAAGAGAAGCACCTGCTGAAGCTTCGCAACTTGGAAAAGGAAAAGAAGGAGACCCTGGAGGTAAAACCCTGGGAACCAAGAGAGTCCTCTTTGGGTGTGCAGTGGGCAATAACTTGCCTTACAGGGTGTATGTTACATCCTACCCAGAGACCATCTCACAAACCCACCTGGTCTGCTGCAGGAAGTTCTGCCACACTTCACACACCAGCCCTGCTACAGCTGCCTCCAAAGCCTGCAGCATCCCTCTCACCCCCTGGCCAGGTGTGAGTCTTCATGCAGTGTTAAAACCAAACATGCCCCTCACACCCCCTACATGTGCATGGCTCTGGGCTCCTCCATCTGAGCAGAAAAAAGCTGAGAATCAACCTGGTCCACTTGGATTCCTGAGCACACAGACCCTTTTTTCATGCTGGCAAGCAGGCAGCGAGTAGCAGAATTCATAATTCCTACTTCCTTAGGGATAATACAGGATGCCAGTCCCATTTTTTTAGATTCTGCCAGAGAATGTGAGATTGTTTCTGCTCCCCAAAGCACCTGGGGTGTGGTGATGGGTTATAGCTGTCCTGTCCTGTGGTTTGTTTGCATCACTGCAGGAACTCTCCAGGGAACACAACGCTCTCCAAAAGAGCCACGAGGATGTGAAAAAAAAACTTGAAGCCTCAAAAGCCAGGAACAAAATCCTGTGTGGTGAACTGAAAATCCTGAAGGGACAGATTGTAACCTTGCTGGAGAAAGGAAAACACGACGATGAGCTCATAGATGCCTTGCTGGTACAGTCTGACTGTTTCTGTTGGTCCCAGCCCCTGCAGATCAGCCCTGCTTGTCTGAGTGCTGAAACACGATGGCATGCAATGACACAGGCAACCTTAGGGCATACAGGAGCCTGATGAATCCAGCTGTGACAGGCAGAGGTTTCCTAGTCAGCTAAAACCCTTCTGCATCTTGGAGCAGCTCATGGAAAGGCTGCAGGGACAGCACCAGGTGTGACAGTTGCAGTCAAGTGGCTCAAAGCTGCAAGGGCTGGAAGAAACGTTTTGCAGAAGGACTGAAATAGGATTGTCTAGTAGGCAGAGGAAGGGCTTTATTCCCCATCCATGGAGAAGGACTGCATTGTCTATTCTACTTCCAGTTCCATTGGTAGATTTTTTTATCTGGAATGCCTGCAGACTTGCAGGAATTCCTTTGTTTGTAACACAGCTTTCATTTATTGTGTTACTCAGCCCCAAACACACAAGCTGAACCATGAGTACTAAACCATGGGCATATTCACTTGCAGCAGCTGGAGCTGAGAGGATTTGGCCCCTTCAAAACCAAGATCAAGGTGCTGGAAAAGAAATAAATGGCTGCTGTCATGGTCTTGCAGGATCCTTTCATCCTGCCATGGTTCTAAATAACCTTCCCCAATTAAAATAGTAACATATATAAATATTAGAGAATATGCCACTCCATAATAGGGTTAGTTCTGTGTTTCCTGATGCAGCTCCTCACCAGTTTCAAAGCACTTTGAATTCCTTGCTTCCCTGTATAGCTTGTAGCTAAGACATGCTTATAACTGAGCTGGAATTCACCCCTCTCACAGCAGGCCCTGTGAGCAACTTGGGTGCTGGGCAGAAGATTACAGGAGCCAAACAACACTTGTCATTTTTGCCAAGTCTGAGTTTTCTCCCTAAAGTTACTGCAGAGAGAGGCAAGTTTATTTGGGAAGGGATGGTTAATCTGTTTTATCCCTTATATCAGAGGAGCACTTTACTTGCAGTTTGGTGGCCTGGCAGAACAAACTGTCTGACAGGTATTAGATTTGTCAGTTTGAAAGAAAACCTCCAAAACCCACAGTCTGACCTCATAGCTGTCACCTCATCTTTTAATGTCACCATCACACGATCTGACCGCGGTCTAATTTCACAAAAAGCACATTGAAATCTTGACTTTTATCCAGTGTATGAAAAAGTGGCCTTCTTTGTCCCAGGCCAGCCTTTCTTCCTCTTGTTTTCTGCTGCACTGAGTAGCAAAGCTGCTCCTGAATCAATGAGCTGCAAATTGAATCTCTCAGTTGCTCGGATTAATATAACAAATCAAATTCCTAGAGCAGCACTGGTGACAACCAGTGTGCTCCCACCAAGGCAGGGATTGGTCAGGGCAGGGGATTGTCCTCCCATTCCTAAATGGAGATTTATTTGGGTGATGTTAAAAAAAATAAATAAATGAAGATCTCACTTGTTGTTTCTATTTTATCAGAGCCAGCAGAAGCAAATGCAGGAGATCTTAAAGGACCTGAGCCAGAAGGAGGATGAGAACAAGGAGTCTTGGAAAATAGGGCAGATGTTGAACAATAAGATTCAGAAACAAAGCTGCCTGATAGAGCAGCTCAGGATGCTGGTGACTGAACGAGGTGCCAAGGCTCAAATGGTGGAAGAGGAGACTGGGCAACTCACACTTCAGGTGGGCAGAACAAATTCACCAGAGGAGCACCCTTTGTAAAATCATTTTAGATCCAGATCCTTGTTATCTGAGATGGTTGCTACCTTGGGACAGTAAGACCTGTCCTACTGACAGTCTCTCCTGATAGAATAATAAAGCAGGAGCCCTGTTTTGTAACTCCTCAGCTTCTTTCCTGTTTGAACATAACTTTTCTTCAAACTGTTTAAGCAGCAGAGAACACAGAAAGGTCGATCCCATCCACATGTGGCCCCATGGCAAGACTGTCACTTGGCTGACAGCAAGGGTTGGGGCTGCAGTGGGGAGTTCTCAGTGTCCAGAATCCTTGGCTGCTGAAAGAAGGAAGCAAACAAATATGTTAAGCCACCATCAGCAGGCTGCTGATGTTACACTCAGGTTTTGTTAAAAGTTATTAGGCATCCCTAGGGTTTTATGGTGAGATTGTGAGTCTGCCAAATAGCTCAGAAATGGGGGCTGGAACACTGAACCCAGGATAAAACCTGGGTTAGGGACACAAACCAGCTGTGCTGCCAGTGCTGGTGCTGCACTGGGGGTTCTCCAGTGACCCTGATTTCACAGGAAACTGCACTTTTTACTGACTTGTGCCTTGTTTTCCTCCTGCAAAAAAAAAGCTTCTGAGGAGGTCCCATAAATCCACAGTCCTGGGATGCTTTTAGCAATAATTATAAGCTGCTGACCAGGCATTGATGCAGCTCTTTGCTTTCCAACTGTGGAATTGGTTTTATAACCTGCTCCAACATTGACAGGAGGAATCTGGCCCTGGAGGGGAGGGCTCAGGAGCTGCTGATACACCACCTCCTGAGCACTCAGAAGCATCAGACAGCAGGGAGGTTGGAAGGACTGGATCTGCCCGGTAAGAAGACCCCAAATGTCAATGTTTAAATTTTGTGGGAGTAATTCACAGAGCCTGGTTTTCCCAAGCAGTTTTATCAAACCACAAGTGCTCTGTGCCAGCAGCTGTGGCAGCCTGTTTACAGTATATGGGAATCTCTAATCACATTATCTCTTGGACTTTAGTCCTGGAACAGAGAAGGATATACAGACTTGCAGACATTACTAGATTTGGCATGATGGGAGTGCAGCTGATTCTCTCTCTCCAGCTCAGATAATGTTTATGTGGTCAGCTTAAGTGCCTGTGAGTCTTTCCTCTCAGGAGAAACGGGGCTTCTAATGAGGGGACTTCTGTGAGCAGGGTGGTGAATTCTTACAAAATGCCATTTTAGGTAAGCACTAAGTCACTGGTGCATTGTTTAAATCAATAAACACACTTGGAGGAGGATTTCCATGCAGCAATGTTGAAAACACCCCCCATCATTTGTTCTTTTTAAAGCCTTGTTGAGGACTATGTAAATTACACTAATCTTAAGGCAGTAATAAATCTGATTTTTGTTTACACTGGTGTGACTCTGGGTCACTCTGGCTGTGTAAAGGGACCATGATACCAGAGCAAGTTACATCCTTTCCTGTTGAAGGGCTGGATTTGTTGCTAAAGAGTTCATGGTCTGACTGACAGTCAGGATTTGAGACTGGTCTTATGTGGATGGAGGAAATTTTTCATCAAGTTCCAACTGATTTCATCCATGTAATTTCCTACCACATTACTTTGGACATTGAATTTGGCTTTTAAATTGTCAGCTGTATCCCTGAGTAGAGCACTACTAAAATTTAAGACAAACTCTGTTCAGTGTTTTTGAGTTGGAGTGAAAACAACCTTAATTTGAAAGTTTCTGCATCTCCACCGTTGTACCCCTCTGACTGCCTTTATCCTCCCACTTCTAGCTCTGCAGAAGTTACTGTTCTCTCAAGGAGCAAACCTATATTTTAACTCCTTTTTTTTCACTTCCTATGTTTGCTGATGGTAAGCAGGAAAACCAGGTTGGGTAATGGCTTTGCAGAAACCACTAAGTGCAATGCATAAATTATTGCCTGTGTACGTGGCTAAAGGCTCTGCCTTGAAAAGAGCTGACGTGTCAGGTGGGCAATGAATGATCCTGAAAACTGGGAGAGCTTTTAATAACTTGGTCAGCAAGGCTCACTCCTTCCATTAACTTTAATATGCTGATGAACTCTCTATTCTGTTTTACTGTAGTGAATCATCATTTCCTATCAGGAAAGATGAAATGAAAAATGCTATAAATAGGAGCCTAAAGCCCCTTGGAGATGGTGAAGTAAAAATCTGCATTTTTAGACTGGGCCAAATTTGTCATTATCCACTTCAATTTGATTTTAGGATTAACCACTCCTAGCCTAGAAGGCAGCTCTGCTTTTCCTCAATATTAAGGCTTTATCCTCTTATTAGCTACAGCCTAAAGACAAGGAGACATGGGCTAAGTCTACAGGGACTTGCCTTTAGGCAGCTGAGCTCATGTAGCACACATTATGTATAAAACTCACTCTTCAGATCTTCCTGAGGGTCTTCACAAAGCAGAAGGGTTCAGAAAAGTATGTTTTTAAGGAGCATTTGGAATTACAATTGGTGGACCTTGTTGCAGAGCAGGAGTTCCCTGGTTGTGACAATATGTGACATGCAAACACCATGAGAGCAGCACAGTCACCTGGGTGAAGGTGTGAGATGAGAGAGCTGTTCCTTGCAAGGCAGCAACAACCACAGACCCTGAGAAATGGCTGGAGTTCTTGGAATGCTGCCCTGGGGAGAGCCCAGTGCCTGACAAAGCCTTTCTCCTCTCAGCACAGTGTCCAGGATGGGCCACATGCTTGTGGAGTCAGCAGACGTGAAGCCTTCTCCTCTCAGGGATGACATCTCACCTGGAGGGTAAGGATATCAACTTCGGCAGCAACAAAGGAGCTGTCCTGCCATGCTCTGCCTTGTCTGCCTTGTTTCTGTAACAAACTGCTCCTCTTGCCACCCTTCACACCTGATGCTGCCCAGGAGCTCTCACACAGGCTCTTACAGCTTCCTGCTATCTTAATTTTTTAATTGATTGCTGGTTTGACACCACATAAATCCATTTTTTCCCCCCATTTTTACTCCCAACCACCAAGATTTCTCTTGTTTTCTCTTCTAAAGGGGATAGTCCTGAATGCAGAGAGGTCAGAGAAGTAATGAAGTGCATAATAATGGGATACATGGGAAAACTGCCCCTTGCTTTCATCACACGTTGGGCACAAGAACAGCCATTGTACTGATGCTGCCTGAAGGCTTTCAGAGGGAGAAAATCAATAGCAGGACATTTAATAGCTGAGTGTAGCACTTTGGAGATGGAATCTTCTTTTACTTTGGCAGGAGCAGTGGGAGGAGAGTCAGTGCTAATGAATTGGTGAGAGATGGAAGTTTGTTTTGGGGGGTGACGGGAAGGGGAATCATCCTGGAAACACCTTTGTAATGACGCTCACAGGGCCTTTATTTCCAAATATTTCTATTTCTGAGGCAGCGAGCCTGGCTCTGCACTCTGGCTGAACCTCCAGATGAGTGTATTTTGATATGTTTTTCAAAGCCTGCCTTTGTTTCTTTGCTTTCCTGTATGGAATGGGAAACAGGCTGTGTGTGTGTTTGTGCTGCTTTCAGGTCCCCTGGCTGGGCCAGCCCGGGCTGGAAGGTGCTGCAGAGCCAGGTGACAGAGCACAGGGCTCTGTGCCAGGCTGCTGAGCTGGAGAGGGACAGGCTCCTGGAACTGGTGACTGTGCTGCAGCAAAGGTACTGCCTCCCCCTGCCCTGGGAACACGTCACTTGTGTGACAGGCTGCAAGAGCAGTGCACGCTGCCACTGGGATCCTTGCCTTAAAGAGGGGTTTCTGCATTTTCCCTGCTCAATTTGCCTGCCTGGCTGATGATTCAGAGCTTTTATTATTCTTTTAGAACAAGGGGGAGAAAAAAATGGAGCCGTCTTCAAGCTTGCTGCACCGGGATGAAACTAGAATTCCTGTGTTTATACATTCCTGGCATTATTTAGGCAGCAATATTATTCATCAGGAGGAAATACTGTGATTACAGTTATAGTCTGACTTCTGCTCCAGAGCTTTTCACGTTCTTTTTAAGTTTCACTCTACCCTTTTCTAAATGAATTTCTCCTGGTTTAACTGAAGCATAGCAGTGATTTTGATTTGGAGTCTCATTTTCTGTTATTTCCTGCAATGTAAGATGATGTTAAAAGCCAACTATGGTTTAGATGGGCATGGGAAGCAAAGTCTTTTCTCTTTAGACACCTTTCAGCACCTACTTTTATTTTCCCCAGTTAGAGAATGAGTGTTATTTGATTCCCAAATCAGTATTCCAAAATAGGAAGCATATTTTTGTCTGTGTGCTTGTCAATACAATAAGCACTGCCTGCTTGCTTGATTTTACAATAGTTGTCATTCTCACTTATCCAACTTTTATCCTGTGTGATCAATCACAGCCAGAAAAAATGGCATTTTTTTCTGTTTTAGAACTCTGGAAAAGATGCTTTAAAGGGCTAAATCCTGCAATTACACAGTGGGAACATCTTTTTTATGTCTGTAAGCCCAGTGAGTTTAACAGAGCCTTGCAATGTGATAAGGATGGAGGTGTGATGGGTGAGGTGAGACCATCACCAGAATGGGATGGTGAGGAACATTGCTGAGGAAATGCACAGTAAAATGGACCACAGACTGATGATTCAACAGCTCCACAGTTATCACACATTTATCAAGCAGTTATCATAAATTCTCTGAGACTCTGTGCAATAACTCCTGGAAGATCTCAGGATAACAGAGCACCCAGTCAGGTCTCAACATCAATATATGTTAAAAAAGTCAGGCATCCTCCTCTTCCCTCCCCTCTGGGAGTGTAACAGAGCTCAGGTAACACAGACAATGCTGAACTCAAGACAAGAGCACTGGGAGTGCTGAAGAGTGGGATTTTAGTTTACATTATTCATATTGGCAAGTTATTTAATTAAAAATACAACTCACCTTGCCATTTTTCCTCCACTTATAACCTGGGTGCTATGGGAACACCTGGTCAAATAAAGTTTAGTGAATTCAGAGCCAGTGAGAGAAATAAAATGTCTCCTAGCACGTCCCCAGCCTGGGAATTCACTGCCACAGGAGGCTGAATCCTGCCCAGAGCTGGGTTTTTAAGACAGGGATATAATTTTATTATAGTTGTAATATTTTTTGTAGTTATGTCAGCTAAGAGGGAAATAAACTAATCAAGTCTCTTGATTCAGAGAGTAATCAGCAGCACCCGTGGGCTCAGGAAGGAAATTCTTTTATTCTGCACTTTACAGTGAGTCAATTTGTGTTTCTCTCCAGCTTTAAACTCCTTTAAATCCCTTGCTATCTGTCACTGCTCCACAAGATGCACCCCTGTCTGTCTGTGGGTGCAGAGGAGATTTTTGGAGTTAATTTTCTAAGGTGTGTGGGGTGAATGGAGGCAATTTGCTGTCCTGTGCTGTTCTGCAGAGTGAACCATCAGATTCTTTTCCACTCACTCCCTTCCAAGGCCAAGTTTATTAAAAGCAACGTCAAGTTCCTTTTCTTCCTTGCAGATAACTGACACAAACCAGTTAAATGCTACACAGTGTTTCTATAAACTATTCTCCTTCCAGCTTTTCCCAGAGTGCCTAAAAAAATGCAGTTTCTTATTCCTGTAATAAAAGAGCTCCCCTCAGCAATGCACAGCTTTCCCCCTCATCTGAGTGCTGAACTCACACAAGCAGCCTCCATTGACAAACCCATTGTATCCAACTGCACTCATTAGTTAATTCTGTTTTGCACATTTGGAAGATGCCACCTGAAACTGCTTCACTGGGATTTCTGCTTTTGGTTGCATGGAAAATTCTTCTCCCTCTGCTGGGGGAAATGAAGCAGGAATCAGCACCGTGACTGATTTGACATGGACATGACATAAATAAGCTGAACTCCCTTTTTTTTTGCCTGTCAGGGTGGAGGAAAGCAGCAATAAAGTCTTGGAAGCTGAGAAGAGGCTCCAGGAGGAGCAGTGGCAAAGTGTCATCTTGGAACAGCAGCTTGAAGAGCTGCAAACAGAGCCAGGCAAAACCACAAGTGCCCAAAAACCTGCCCTGAGGAACAGAACAGGTAAGGTGGCACACTCAGCCCCAGCCCTGCCCCTCTTATTTCCCCTCTGCCTTAAGGGACAGCAACAACATTTGGGTTCCATCTGTCACACCTCGACAAGGGCTCGACCTTGTGTGTGCTGGCACAACCACAAGTGGAGGTAAAATCCTGGCCCCTCTTCATCCACCAGGGTTTTGCAACAGATTTAAGTGGGAATGGGGTTTTTGCAACGTGTTTTCATGGGATGAGTCTCCAGGAAAAAAAACCCTGCCCCTGCTGTGCTCCCTTTCCACTTCTGCCTCAGGGATCCAGCTGAAGGTTAAGAGCAGAATTAAAGGACGCATCCCAATTTAAGGCCTGTCAGTGCCCATGAAAAACTATTGCTGGTGATGAAGTAATTAGATCTGGGGTAATTTATTATCCCATGAACGTGATAATCTCCTGCTATAAATATGAAAGCCTCACTGGCATAGTTAAAGGAGAAGAATTCATGGTGGGTGTTAAATTTTTATTTCCCTGATCAGGTCCTTTTATTGCTTAAGGACTCCGATTCTGTAAAGTGTCTAAACCAATAAAATGGCACATATTCTTAAGGAAACTTTTCCAGTGGTTTCCCCTTTTATGTGTATTTTCATGAAGTAAAGACTTTCAATGCCAGGAGATGAACAGCAGGAAGGGGAATTTCAATTTGGCAAACGTTGGAGTGGTGTCAGGCTGAGTTAGGGTGACCAGAGGGACCACAAGCCTCTTCAGAGGAGCCTGAATGGGGACTAAATGCTTCAAACCTCCTCCTGTCTGTAAAACATTCCTTAGAGCAGGATTGTTGTGTCCTCAGAAAGGGCTCCAGCCCACACTGATTCATTCTCCTGTGAGCACTGATTTTCAGAGCTGCCTTACCTATATTACCTGAGAGCAGAAAAATGGAGATCCTGATGGAAACCAAAGGTTTAGAAACCAAGTACTGCAGCCTTTGGTCTTCAGGATCCAGGACATTTATCTTGATAAGAGTGCTGGGCCTCCCAGAAGTGATGTGGTGGGATGCCCCTTGTGATTCCCAGGGGGATTTGGAGGTGAGGGGCTTTGGAACCCTCATAGGGTTCTGCAGGAGCCCAGAGGAAGAAATCAGGGGGTGTGTAGGGACAGGTAGTAGCCAGGTTAAATTTGGAGGAATTCAGCTCTCAGTGGTACACTTTTGACTGACTTAAACAGTACGGGAGCATTTTGGTACTGTCTTTTGGAAAATTTAACTGTTTTTGAGTGCTCAGGCTGTTATACAACCTGCTGAAGTATTGATGTGTTGTTCTGTTATCCTCTGTGTGCTCCATGTGGATTTTCCTTGCAACCTCCAAGAGATAATGGAATAAACTTGCAGGTCCTGAGCCATTTTGGTCAAGTTGTTGTAAGAGTTTGGTAATTTACCTCTGGTAGTTGGCATTTCACAGCCCGAGGAAGCAGCTGCTCTTACCAGTGTGACAGATTCCTTCTCACTAAATATTTAGTTCATTAATCCTCTCTGCTTAAGGACTAAAAGCAAAAGTAGAAAAGGATTGGCAGTAAGACTAATAAGGAGAAATCCTCTCTAAATCCATAAGATGAGTAGGTAACAATCTATTTCCCTACCCTGCTTTGATGAGAGCTCAGCCCCTCGTGATGTGCCAAAACTCTCTGGAGTTTGTACAAAACCTGAGTCTACGAGTCTGTAATTCACCTCTTCAGCAGAGCATGGAGGTTATCTGAATGCTTTCATGGCAGAGAGTTGAGGGAAGAAGAAGAAGAAGAAATGAAAAGCCTGAATATCAAATAGAGACTAGAGAACCTGCTAATTAACATAATATTTTCTTTTCTTTCCGAAAGTGCCAAATTGGAGCGAGCTGATCTAATTGCTAATCTAATGTTTCCAGTCTCTTCAATTCAAGGGAAGTAGATAATGATGCAAAGTAGGTAGAAACAACCCAGTTGTGTTTTAAAATTATTCAGGCTTTTCATTTTCCACGCTTTTTTTCCCCCTGTCTTATCCAAATTCCAAATTATCAAAGAATAATCCCAGAGGAGGACAGGTAAGTAACAGCAGGATTTCCTCAGCCCTGTAAAACACAACCTCAAGATCAAAAGCATTTCTTGGTTATACAACACAGCTTTTGCTTCTCCTTTGTTTTCTGAGAGCTCAGTACTCTCCTACCAGAGTCTTTTAGGTATTCCACATTTAGTGTTTTAATACCAAATTTACTTATTTTGAAGGTATTTGATGTTATGAGGGATGGGAATTTGGAAAGGTGGAATGGCAACACAAGCACAAAACACCCATTGCAGTGTACAGTGTTTTACTTCTCCAGTCCCAAGGAGGAAATTTGAATTAGATTTTCTCTATAACCCTGAAAAAAGTTTGTGTGTCCCTCTGAAAGGGCAGGAGCTGCATCTCTCAGGTGGAGCTTTGTTTAAGAAAGCACTCCTAAATAAATTTAGGACCTTAGTTTGGGGTGGGCATTGAAGTCCCTTTAACCTGTGCTGTGTTTATGCTGAGGATCAAAGCTGTTTCATGAAAACTTTATCACAGACACTCAGGAAGCAACAGTTGTCATAACCTGGGACACAATCACAGGATTAACATCAAAATAATCCTCTTCAACTGTTTCTGTCACTTGTTGTTTTGGTCACTTAAATATTGTGGATTGATTGTTTTCCTCTCTACATATGTAAGCACATGTATTGCTGCATTTAGCCCTGAAATGCAAATTCATCATGTTTTTATTTTGCTGAAAGGACATTAAAATAAAAGTCTGGCCTGTATATTTACAGTATCATCACAGATATACATGGAACTTAATGGATTCCTTAGTATTTACTCACTGTTTCTTGAGATTTACTCATCCTGCTACCAAAAATGATGGCTTTTTTAACTAAAACTCCCCTTTTGTACTTAAATTTACAGCCCAGTCTGTGGGTCAGTCGAGAGTCCCCTTGAATGTGAGTGACAGGAAGGAATTCTCTGCATCCCACTTGTCCAAGGTGCCCCTGGAGTCACAGGTAGAGGAGCTGAGCACCAGGTATGGTTTCCCTTTCTCCAAGCTGTGTCCACCCTTTCCTCCCTCAAAGAGGGAAGGAACAAGTGTTAACTCTGCCCTTTCTCACTCCCCAGAGCTCTTCAGAGGTTCTTCCCCAGAACAGAAATGCTGTTCTGATTTGCTTTGAAGCAACACAGCTCACAGGAAAGTTTTCCCTTTGTTTCCTCCTAGGCTTGTGATCCAGCTGGATGAGAACAAAGCTCTGCAGGCTGCTTTGGAATCAAGTGTGAGAAAGAAAGAGGAAGATTTGAAACTGTATCAAGACACAATGGAGCAAGTGAAGAATATCTTTTTACAGGCCATTCAGCAGCAGAAACAAGAGATGAGTTAAGTGAGATATTCTGAGTTCTTTGGGCTGCAAAGCAGGGAGAGAGCCCAGGCATCGTGCCCAGCAGCTGAAAGGCAGTGACAGTGTAGTTTTGCAGCCTCAGATCATGCCATTTCTACAGCATTGACACAAGAGGATGAGAAACAGAGATGAAATCCTCAAAGTGGGGGTTTTATGTGTCAGCAAATTCTGTCTGCACGTTGGCAAGCGGGGCTGCACATGCTGGAGTCGGTGCACTTAGAAAGCTGCAGGGGGATTTGGGCAAAACCTCTCTGGTTTCAACACAGTGTTCCCTGAGAGGGCTCAGTGTTCAATGTGCTGCTGCCTTTATCAGCTCAGGAAGGAATTTGCTGTACAGAAGTTGGGCCAGCCCCCTTCCTTGGAACAAACCCCGGTCTGTTTTTCTCAGCACGCTGATACCTGTCTGTCTCAGGCTTTCTGCAGCACTTCAGTGCTGAGGGACAGGGTTAGCCTGGCCTGGGAATATCTGCAGGTGAACTTTGGGGTGGCTCCACTCACCATTCCACCCTGTTTCTTTGCTTGCAGAGGTCTCTGAAGCTCAGTGGAGTTTCCACTGAAAAGCTTACACTGTGCAGATTACCCCTGCAAGGAGGCAGACCTACCTTAAATTCAGCTCATTCCATACCAAACTTGCCATCCAGGTTATAAATTCCCTGTTTCTGTGTTTCTGCATCCATCCATCAGTCAGATCTTGCTCTCTCCAGGAGGAAATGCTACCAAACACAGGCAGGTCCTCACTGCAGCAGTGGTGGGACTTTGGAGGAGCTGCAAACCCTGCCAGCTCTGTCCTCCTCTCCTGCAGCATAGTGAGAACACGGAGTGCAAGCTAATAAGGCATTAACATGCATCCTGCCAGTGGAGAGCAGCCTTGGGGATTCCAGGCAAATGGAGAGCCAGTCATTTTTGTATAGTGCTGCTTTTGTTTCTCAGTTGAAAGTCTTGAAAGCTCTTCTTTTTCTGCTTTGCTTTGTCAGTCTCTTTTTCTGAGCCTGAAGCTTGTCAGTCTTTAACCCCAGACAACACCACCAGGGCGAAGTGGATTTGGGGGTAGAAAACCCAACTCTCCCTTCCCCAGCACAGGCATTTCATCCTGGCTCCTCTTGTGCAGAGTGGAAAAGAGCAGAGCAGGAGATGCTCCAGGTGTGTTGTCCCTGCCTTTTTTCCTGCTTAGGTTCTCTCTTCAAACAGCTCACGGAGTTCCTGCTGGAGGAAGTCATGGTGCTGAGGATAAACTCAGCTCCTGAGAGTTACTCCCAGCCCTGCTCTGCTCCCCCAGCACTGCCCTGTAACTCAGCAAAGCTGTCAGGTGCCTCTCTTGCAAAAAGCAGGACCAAAACACTTCACTGCCTTATTTTTCCTGTTCACCCTGCCAGTAGCATCAGAGGAAAAAGCATCCTGCAGCCTGTAATCATCCCTGGACAACTTGAGGAATAAATCCTGGACTGAGAGAGAGAGACAGTTTCAACCAAGTGAGCTGCAGGTTGTTTCTGTTCAGCTCCATCCTGGTGATTATGTAGAGGGGAAGAAATCATCCCACCTCTGGCAGGTATTTTAAGGACTGCAAGGAGTGGGCAGATCCCTTTGAGAAGCTGCCTGAGCTGGGGCAGGGGTGTGGAGACTCTGCTGTGCTAAATCTGGGCAGCTGGAGATTCTGATTTCACTTACACAGGAATGTGAATCCATAATATTTTCCCAGCAGCAGAGCAGAGCAATCTGCTGTCCTTCCTTGTCTCCTGTCCCAGTGCAAATCAAGCCACTCTCCAGTAGAACAGCTCTGAATCAGAAACTGGGATGTTACAGAACACATGGCTCACCAGCACATGCTGCACACCCCTGCTCAAGTGCTGCCACGCTCATTTCTTTAACCATATGCCTGTTTGGGGTTGCACAGAAGCATTTTCCCTTTTTCTTTCTGCACACACACTCACACAGAGCACCACTGGATGCCTGGACAAAGGAGGAACTAAACCACTCTAAACCAGTTTATTTAGAGAGCCTGTACCTGGAAGCGTTTCTCATGGAAATGTGCAATCTGTCTCCCATCACATATTGGGGAGGGAGTCTGAGCACAGCCCAAATTGTCCAGGGCTCTCAGTTTTCACCTTCATTTTGAAATAAATTCCCTCTGCACCTCCACAGAGTGCCCCGCCTTTGAATTCTCCCTGGGCTGACTCTTGCAGCAACTGGTTCCCAGTTTTCAAGGTATGAGACCAATTGTCTTGCAGCACGTGTCATTTTGCTGAATGTAAGAAACCCTGGCAGAGCTCGGGAGCAGCAGCCCCCTGGATCTCAACCCATCACTCAGAGCACAAAATCAATGAAAATATTTTCTTCCCTGCCTGGAAAACCCCCTGGAGCTGGTTCTCAGCCCCAGGATCTCTCTGGCACACTGGATGTGCTGTTTGAGCTACAACAATTCTTTCAGGGATGTAGCTGGGCTTGATATGAAACCACCACAATCCCCTGCTTTCCTTGGAAGTTTCAGTGTTTCTTTTCCTTCCTGGTCAATCACCAGCCTGTTAAAATCCCGTGTTTCCACTCTCCTTTGGATTTCTCTGGCTTCAGTTTGCAGCCAGCCATGGTTATCCCTCTCTTAGATAAGAGCAGTGTGGGTGCCCAGCATTTCCTCACTAGGACAGCCAGTGAAAAGTTGTGTCGCAGTCAGCTCTCTGATAAGCTCTGAGTTTTTTCAGGCTCTCACTGTAGCTGAAGGTGGTGACAGACTAGAGGTGACAACGCTGGGCACCCCTGGCATGGCCTGGTGGATACAGTTAAGGTTAATTTGGCTGCAAGTAATTGGCTATGGATACTCCTTGTTAGGATTTGACCAGCTTTTAACTCCCAATCTAAGTCCTCCAAACACTTGGAGGTTGTCTCCTGCTCTGGAGCTGGGCAGAGCACTCCCATGAACCAGCCATAAAGTGCCTGATGGATGCATCCCCTTTTAAAGTACAGCTGAACCACTGGGAATAAATGAGCTTTGATGAATTGTCATGGTTTTCCTCTCGGCCTGTTGCCAGGTGTTTACCTGTGAAGAGCTCTCCAAAGTGGCTGCAACATGAATTAACTTGCATCAGGGTGGTTAAATATAGATGGTATTGACACAGCAGAGCTCTCCCTGCCCTGGGATCCACATGGACAAGTGGCAGAGGATCAGCTGGCGGGTCAAAGCTGATCCCACTGTACCAGCTCCAGTTTGGAGCTGTGGATTGGGGCTGTGGGTGGCCTGTGCCCTCCCCGAGGCTCCAAAGCAGGACAGAGCTGTGAGGAGGAGATGGATTCCAGTCCTCCACGTGAGTGAAATGGGAAAGAATCTGGTGGTAAAAGGGGATCTGAGCTGGAAATTGCTCTGCCAACCCCTCCACAGCCCCAGGCAGCAGCTGCTACTGCCCTGCAAGCTGCAGGGCCCTCGTGCCATGCAGGACAAAAGGAATGAGGCTCAGCTTTAAATGGAAAAACACTCCAGCAGGGCCCCTGTGCTCTAAATTAAGCCCCGACAGAGCCAAGAGGGGGATTGGGTTTCTCCCTTCATCCTCTCCCCTCCAAGCGCTGCCATGGGACAGGGTGGCCTCACTCCACAAATGCCACCTCAGGCCCTGCGAGTCTCCACTTACAGCTCCCAAACCATCCCCAGGCAGGGGCTCAGCCCTGGGCTCGGAGCAGCCCCTTTGTCAGGGAGAAGGGTGACCTGTGGGATGCACGGTGGCACCAAGGGATGGAGGGGGGTCATTCCAGGGTGTCACTGACCCAACTGGGGTGTTTTTTTGGGAATTGGAGGGCATTATGAGGAGCTGAAGGCAGTGGGGTTTGGCCTGATGCTGGGTGGGAGGAGGTGGTGGGAGCCTCTGCCCTTGGGGTGGCAGGAGGTCCAGGGACCACTGATGGAGTTGGTGTGTGCCATGGGCGATGGGCAGAGCCATTCTGGGGGTGCTGAGAGGCATCCTGAGAGGGACTTTGGATGGGTGGATGGGGCCCACGTTCCCTTCTGAGCCATCCTGCCAGCAGGTCCTGGTGATGTTGGCTGTTCCCAGGCACATGTTTTTGCATGAGGAACCCGATGGGACAACCTAAGGCAGTAGAAAACAATCCGTGTTGGGCTCACAAGACAGCAGGAGAGGGGCTTTTGACAAGGACATGGAGTGATGGGACAAAGGGGAATGGCTTTAACCTGGAAGAAGGCAGGTTTAGATGAGATAATAGGAAGAAATTCTCCCCTCTGAGGGTGGGCAGGCCCTGGCACAGGGTGCCCAGAGAAACTGTGGCTGCCCCATCCCTGGAAGTGTTCAAAGACATTGGAAGATGTCCCTGCCCGTGGCAGGGGGGCTTGGAATTAAAGGAATTAAAGGAACTTTGATGTCCCTTCCAACCCAAACCATTCTTGGAGTCTGTGACTAAAACCCTCTCTCCTTCCCATCCAAAGATGTTTGTTTGGTGTCCCCACTAACATCTCCAGTGTGTGCCAGGCCTCTCTGGGACAGAGCCAAGCACTTTTCCTTGTACCCCCCCCCCACCTTCCCACTCACTCTCTGGGACACTAAAGAGGGGCTTGGCCTCAGCTCATGTGCCACAACTTCCAGCAACCCACCTAATGTTTGAAAAAGTACCATTTAAAACATCTTAAAGCCATAAATACGGGGACAGTAGAATACAGAGGTGTCTCCTGTGCTGAGGAAGACCTGCCAGTCACTTTAAAAATAAACCATTGTATTAGAAATCAAGGGAGGGTGGTGTTCTAACTCTTTTAGAATATGTATAAATTAAAGTGGCATGCTTTTTGACACCACAGTTCCCAGAGCCTCATGAAAACCCACTGCTCATGAAAACCCACTGCCCAGCCCTTCACTGGTGTTGCATTTTGTATCCAGCATGATCACAATTTACTCAGGATTGAAAAAAAATAAAGATGAGAATCTACCATTGGCCTGAACCTCCCTGGATGTCCAGGGAGAGCAGCACGACGGGGCTGTGACCCCCTGGGAGCCACTTCAAGGAGCCCTCCTGGAATCCCTCACATCCACAGATCTGAGATCCCGGTCACCTCCAGCCCCACATGGTGCCCCCGACAGAGGGAACACTCAGGAAAAAAAGGGTTTGGGGAATGTTTTGCTCTTCTGCATGGACTGGGAGGGGGGTGAGTGGGTTTGGGAGCCAGAGGGGTGATGTGGATCTGTCGGTCCGGGGTGCCCCTTCCCTCTCGTCCTTTTGTACCTCCTTCTGCATCCCCGGCCACGATTTTCCCTCCTGCCTGTGTGCCCATGAACCCAGAGGCACCGGGAGCGGGAGGAATCGTGTCCCCGTGCTTATCTGCGCCCATCTCTTAATTACTTCTCCTCCGAGCGCCCAGTCAATCATGCCAAGGTCGAGAGCCCAGTCCCCGGGCGGGGATGGAGCTGCAGCCGCGGGATGCAGGCTGGAGCTCCGGGGCATCCCAAGGGTCCGGTCCTGCCCCTGCTGCCCCAAATTAAAGCGATTCATTAGGTGCTGAGAGTGTTGGCCACAGAGGCACGGCCGTGGAGAGCCTCTCTGTGAGCACACCAGGTTCAAAAGGATGCTAAAAAGCCTTTTTGTTCGTGCAAGAGGAAAGCTGGGCTGACCCGAGCGCTGCCCGTCCCGGAGGTTCTCCCTCCGGAGCCCACACCATCTCACCCCATATCAGACAACCCACGGAGCTGTTTGTGAAATGTGCCTTGTTCCTCTGCCCTGACCCCACGGGCGGCCCAGGAGATGCTCGCGGGTGTCGGCCCCGGTGTGAGCTCTCCCCGGATCTCACAGGGGTTTGGGGGAAACATTTGGGGATGGACCTGGCGCTGTGTTGACTTGCTTTGCCCACCCTGAAGTAAACAGAGGCCACAACCCAACCCAGCCCCTTCCCATCCCTGCTGGGAATAGTGCAAGCTGAGAAGGAGACCCCGAAGGGGGTTTGTAGAGACCACAGAATCCTTGAGTTGGAAAAGAGCTCTGAGACCCTCGGATCCATTAGCCCTGCACTGCCAGGTCACCACTAAACCACGTCCCCAAGTGCCTCGCCTGTGTGTTTGTTGAACACCTTCAGCGATGGTGATTCCACCACCTCCCTACATAGCCTGTTCCTATGCCTCACCACCCTTCCAGTAAGGAATTTTCCCCAACATCCCACCCAAACCTCCCCTGGCGCATCCTGAGGCCCTTTCCTTGTCTGACCACTCATTACCCAGGTGTTGCAACCTCCGAGCCCCGCACAGATTTCAGCTCCTCCAAGGCTAGGAAGAATTGCACCCTTTGTCTCCGTGCCTCAATGTCCCCATCCCGCCGCAGTGGGACCTGCCTCCCCTTTCACACAGGCTCATGGGGGGCTCCCGTGGGTTGAGGTGGGCACCCAAACCCTCCGTGGGGGCTCCCCGGGGCCGCTGCCCTGGCCCGGGGTGAGCTTTGGCAGGCAGCACAGGTCCTCTCCGGCAGCTGCCGTGACAGACAGTTCCCGAGCCACCCCCCTCTGCAGTGCTGCTCGAAAATAAAAATACCTCCCGCTTGCTCCGCTCCACTCCCAGCCAAACTTCCTCCGGGGGCAAGGTGGGGGACGGCAGCCCAAAAATACACCCGCTCCCCCCCCCTCCCACCAAGCCGGGCTGAGAGATGCTGTAGGGCAGGTCAGCGGCCCCCCAAATCCCCTGCAGTTCCCCCCTTCCCCTTTTGCCCCTCCTGCCCCCCCGTCGCGGTGCTGGACGCTGGATCCCCGACCCTCGCCCGCCTCCCCCGCGGCCCCGGGGCTCAAGGTCAGTAGCGGGGAGCGATGCGGGGCTGGGGGTGGCCACGCTGGGGTTGGTGACACTTTGATCCCGCACCTGCACAGGGCTTTTTGTCACCTCCGCCCGTCCCCACCGCCCGGCCGGGGGTGCGGGGGCGGCGGAGGGGAGCGGGGGGGGAAGATGATGATGATGATGATGGTGATGATGGTGATGATGATGATGATGCCCCGCGGCCACTCGGACCACCGGGGACCCCCCGTGCGCCCGAGCCATCAGGAGGTAAACTTGTCCGAGGGGTCCCCCGCCAGCCCCCCGCCGGATCGTTCACCTCCTACCACCGGCTGCTGTGCGGGGTGGCACCGCTGTCCCTCCAAAATTAAAAAAAAAAAATGTTTTGAAAAGCACGGAAAGGAGTGCGGGAAAAGCTTTTTAAAGGCTCCTCCGTGCGTGCCCTCCCGCCGCAGGGGAACCGCAGCGCGGTGGCAGCGCCCGCAGCGGCCCCGCACCGGGGGCGACCCCCGAATTGTCCTCGCACTGAGCCCGAATTCCCCCCGCACTGAACCCAATTTCCCCCCGCACTCAGCCCGAATTCCCCCCGCACTGAGCCCAAATTCCCCCCGGGAAAACACGTTTGCTCCACG
>JAWWEW010000078.1:2160177-2208218 GCA_035583185.1 Anabacerthia variegaticeps
TGCCATGCCATGCCATGCCATGCCATGCCATCCGATCCCCTCCCACCCCATCCCCCCCCATCTCATCCCTTGGCTGAGCCCTTTCCTGGTTGGTCCCTCCTGGCAGGTGAGCACACAGGAGCTGAGGCGCAAAGACGACGAGATGAAGAACATCCGAGTCAATGCCCTCCTGCACGTGGGGGCCATCGTGGCTGTGGACATCTTCTTCCACTTCTTCTACATCCTCACCCTCCCTTCCGACCTGAAGTTCGTGACCCGCCTCTCGGACTGGTCCCTGGGTGAGTGGCCGTGCTTGGGGCACGTTCACACCTCCACACTCAGCTCCAAGGCAGTGGTGAGTGATCCAGACCTCCAGCCACCCCCCTTGAGGGGCTTTGGCAATGCCTGTCCTGCACAGGTTGGGGTAAAACCCCCCTTCTCCCCATTGACCAGAGGTGGGGCAGGGCAGCCCTGGAGAGCAGGTGGTGTGAGTCTGACCCCCTCCCTTCCCTCCCTCCCCCGTGTGAATTGTTTAGTTTGGGGGTTAAGAATCTGAGCACCAAGATATTCCCCTTGCCTTTGTGTGGCCTGGAAGGGAGCTCCAAAAAATCAGCAGGACACAGCAAACAAGGTGCAGCAAGGCAGACCTGATGGCCTGGGAGGAACATTGTTCCTAGAGTGGTCAAACACTGGAACAGGGGCTCACAGGGGTTACAGGTTATCCCAAAATACTCACATTCAAGGCTTAAATGGACAATGCCCAGAGCAGCTCCATTTAAAGCTGGCTCTTCTCTAAGCAGGGCTGGACTGAGGGACCTCTAAAAGCCAAGCTCCCAGGGTGAGTGGTGGTAGCAGGGCTGGAATCCAGCTGGCAGCTGCATGGAGGATCTCAGCTGGTCAAACACACATCTGGTGGCAGCATTTGAGACACCCCCCACACAGCAGAGGACAAGCAAAAGCTGGAGGACCCTCGTGTCTCTCCAGGGTGGCAGCTTTAGGGCAGGATAAAATCCTAAAGCAGCTGGAAGGGCACGAGCACTGATTTAGGGTGTCCCAAGAGACCTGGAGGGTGCTTTGAGGCACTTCATGGCCCTTCATCTGAGTCCCACCAAAGGGGGTACATTCTACCTTCTGCTTGCATGGGAATTGGAAATCTTTAGTGTCTGATCCTGCAGGGTTTGTCCCCATCTCCAAGGTGGAGGTTCTGGCTCTGCTGTAGCATCGACAGTACACTGATGGCCACAGGGAGCCGGAGGGGGGGGCATTTTGGTGGTGGGGCCAATAAAACCTCAGAGGTCAGAGCTGAGATCTGTGAGGTGAGTTCATCACAGGGTAACAAGCCTTAGAGGGAAGGAACAATCCTGTAATGGAATAAATGACTGTATATACAGAATTTCTTGAACTACCAAGACCAATGCACAGTTTGGTCCCAAATACCCTGAGAAGAGATTGTAATTTGGTTCAAGCTTCTTAAAAAGCCTAGTTTTAAAAGCTTTGCAGGTCCAAGACAGCATTAGACTTGTCCTCTTGATGTTACTCTTGTTGCAATAGATTTCATGCTCCCATGGGACATGATGTCCCCCCAAAATCCTGAGGGTGATACGCTTTGTGTTCCTCTTCAACTGCTTGATTCTCCTTTTTGCTCCAGCTGGCCTGGCCTACTCCAATTTGGTGTATGACTGGGTGAAAGCTGCTGTCATGTTTGGGGTCATCAACACCATTGCCAGACTGGACCACCTGGACCCACCCCAGCCCCCAAAATGCATCACCATGCTCTACATCTTTGCAGAAACGTGAGTACCCCAGGTTTGAGCTGAATGAAGCGCTCACGGTGGGGAGAACATCAGGGCAGTCCTTCTGAGGAGATGGTCTGTGAGTTGGAGACCATCTACATTGAACAGTCCATACTGAACCTCCAGTCTGGACCTGGCCACAGCCCAGGGAAACATTCTGGGGCAGGAACAATAGTTAAGGAGAGAAGTGAAACCTGTCCAAGGAAGGAGCATGGAGAACTTCTTTGAACAAGGTCCAGGTTCTACCTTGCCAGGGGACTGGGTGTTGTAACATGTATTTTATCATCCCCACTGTGTGTTTTAACAGGTTTTTATCATCTGCATTTTAGGCATTTTGACAGAGGGATTAATGACTGGCTGTGCAAGTAAGTGTCTGATCGACCACCTCTAGCCTGGTTTGGGGTCTTCTCTTTCATCATACAGCAATGAACCATCAAATGCTGTTCATGCCAAAGCTAAGGTGTCCTCTCCTCTGGGTGAATCCCAGTTTGGTCTGTTTAGCCCCAAACCTGTTGAACTAATTGCCACAAAGAGCAACAAAAGCTCCTCCAAAGCTGGGAATGAGAGTCCTATCCCAGAAATCCCTTTAAGTCTGGTGGGTTTAGCATTCCCTCAAAGGAGGAAGAGTCAGGTTCATATTCTATCAGGAGAAAAGGGATTTTGAGCCCAGGTCTCCTGTAGCTCCATCTACATCTCCCTCAGCCCTTCAACCATGAGGACACACCAGCAAACCTGGAGTGAAGGCAGTGGCTGCTCTACAATGAAATCCTGAGCCGCACAAGTCTGAGGGAGAGCCTGAGGCTCTACAGATCCCTGGGTTTTGGCAACCCTTTACCTGCCAGAGGGGAAAAGGGGGGTCTTTTATCCTTAGGGAATTATAAGTACGTGAGGAACACAAGTCATGAGCAGCTGGACTGCAGCAAAATCCATTGTATTGCTTGAATGTGTCAGCCAGAACATCCCTCCTTTCTCACTGGATTGACCTGCCTGTGGGGACCTTGTGGTGGGTGGATGTGGGATAAGGGATGTGGGATAAGGGATGTGGGGTGAATGTGGGATAAGGGATTCCAGAGGGGTCTCCTTGACTATGGGGAGCACCAACCCCTTTCCTTGGCCACGATCCTTGTGGGTCCCTTCCAACTCAGCACATTCTGTGGTTCTGTGCCCAGGTACGTGTATGATCACATTGGGGAGAACCATGACAACATCCTGAAGGAGCTCCTGGCCAGTGCCACCACCTTTGCTGTCACCACCCTGTGGCTGGGGCCATGTGAGATCGTTTATATCTGGTCTGCTGTCAACTGCTTCGGCCTCAACTTCGAGCTCTGGGTGCAGAAGTTCTTCCAGCTGGGGCTCTTTGCCAACCTGGAGGTGAGGGGCTGGGCTGAAGGGGGAGGGGGGAAGGTCAATGGATCTGGGACCAAACCCTGATGCTGGAAAATGTAGATTGTAGAGAGCTCAGACTTGTTTATGTGAGCCAGATCCATTCTGAGCTGAGGTTAAAGAGCAGAATCCCTGGTGATGCCATGGAGCTCCATACCCTGGCCTTTGGAAACTCTTTCCTTATGGCCTTTGCTTTTGTAGATTCATTAAGGTTGAAAAAGACCTCTGAGATCATCAAGTCCAGCCATCAAACCACCACCACCATGTTCACCACTGAACTATGTCCTCAAGTGCCACACACAGAGGATTTCTGAGCACCTGCAGGGATTGTGACATCCCAGGGGTTGCCCTGTGATCTTTCATGGGGAGTTTAGGTGGAGCTTTCAGAGGGAAAACAGAAGTCCAAGAGAGGTGGGAACACAGCTCTGATGAGGCATCAAAGTACCACAGACAGGCACAAAATCTGAGATCTATCCATGGGGAAAAGCTTAAATATTTCCCCATGGACACATGGGGAATAATCTAGAGGGAGTATCCATATTTTATGATCCCATGGGGGAATGTTTATATATTCCCACTCTTGTTCTGCAAAACATCTTGACATTCTGAGTGGTTTTGATCTAATTCCTGATAAAAACAAGTGTTCAGCTCCTAGAATAAATGATTTCCCCAACACTCAAAGCACAGTGCTCTGTCTCTGTGTGAGACCAAGGTGTCTTGGGGACACGAGGGATGAAAAGTCTTAGGAAACTCCATCCTGGAAACAATCATGCTCCTTTATTTGTGTTGCCCAACCTGAAGTCTGGAGATCCTAACCTGGTTAAATCAAGATCTGTTCTGAATGCAAACTGCAGAGAGCAATCCTCCCCTTTGCTCCCCTTGTTGAACTTCTAATCAGATTAAGGCTCTCAGAGGCAGGGAAATCTCCTTCCCTGTGGCACCACAATTCTCAGCACTAAGTGGCCTGGGGATTCACTGTGCACTTTGAAGAGTGATCTAAACCTTCCCTGCTCCACTCCCAGCAGCAGCTCCTGAGGATTATGTGCCAGTGACAATTTCACTCTGCTGCTGTCACTGCTTTTCAGCTTTTTTTCCTTTTTTTAATTCCTAAGACGCAGTTTTTACCAGGACTGGGGAATGATTTGAACGTACGGCTAATAATAAAACTCCTGGTATACAACAGCATTCTTGTGCCTTGAGGAATGGCTTACCCAGCCATGACATTCCTAAAGGGGCTCCAGGAGAGCTGGAGAGGGACTTTGGACAAGGATCTGGAGTGACAGGACAAGGGGGAATGGCTTCAAACTGACAGAGGGCAGGGATGGATGGGATATTGGGAAGGAATTCCTCACTCTGAGGGTGGGAAGGGGCTAACACAGGTTACCCAGAAGCTGTGGCTGCCCCTGGATCCCTGGAAGTGTCCAAGGACAAGTTGGAGCAGCCTGGGCTAATGGAAGGTGTCCCTGCCCATGGCAGGATGTTGGAACTGGATGATCTTTATTTTCCCTTCCAACCCAAACCATTCTGTGATTCTACAAAGCATGAAACTGTGTCTGACATCCTGTCCCTACCCATGGGGCCCTGAAACACCAGAGTCCCTCGTGCAGCAGAGCAGAAGTTTTGCCTTGTCCTTCTGTTTCTTCATCCCAGAGGCACTAAAAGCTGCTCTAAATTTTGCCTCCACTCTGGAATCCCAGCTGGAGTTTTCTGGAGCTGGACCAGTGCATTCCCTTTCTTTCTTTACCCTAAAACATTCCCTGTTTTTCCTCACACAGGCCAAAATGTCAGGGGCCATGTCTCGGCGGATCAGGGCAGCTTTTGGGGCAGTGAATTTCTGGGCCATTGTCCTCTACAACATCCCTGCCCTCAACAGCCTGGACTTTGCACTGCTGGTGACCAAGAGACTCCTGGTGACGGGTAAGGTGCTCCCAGCCTTCCCCAGTGAGGGACCCTTGTCTTAATGGGGACTGGAGACAGTCACTGTTGAGTCCTCTTGGGTCCAGGGTGGTCCAGCCATGGGCTTGTTATGTGCTCCAAATGTCCTCAAATCTGGTGCAAGAAGTGCAGGCAGTGGTTTGTTAGCCCCCACCCTCCTCATGAGAGCACTCTGAGGTACCAGGTGCCCTCCAGGTGAGCCTGTCCAGCTCCTGGCACAGCCTGGCACTGATTTAGTCTCCTTGGAGCACTGCAAAGGTCACGTTCACCCCACCACGCCAGGCTGAGTCCCTGACTGTGAAAAATTCCCGTTGCTGGAGGAAGGGATTTACTTGTCCTGCCTCATCTCCTTTGCTTTGGCAGCTATTCCTGCACCAGCCTGAAGGGGACAGGCACAAACCCTCGTCCTGCAGCCTGCCCACTTCTGACCAGAGCATGGTGGCACTATCTCCAAGTCCTCCTGAGCTGCCCAGGGTATAAATAGCCATGGGGAGCCAGTGTCCTGCAGCCCTCTGTGGGCTGGGGCTGGGGCAGGGAATGGATAATGTCATGCTCTGGGCTCAGTGTGCCAGGAGTGCCTGCCTGCTGAGCCAGCTGGCTTTTGCTGGTTGCATTATTCACTGCTGAGGTCCTGTTTTAGCAGGGACAAGCCCTGTATCTCCCCTCTGCTGTGGATACCGGGTTTGTGACTGCAGATGCTGTCAGACCCTTCCCAAGTGGAGGGGTTCTCAGCCACTGACGTAGGTGACCAAAATACGTGTTTCTCTGGGTGGACACTGTGTCCTCACTAAGGACAGGACAAGGCTGGGGCTGATCCTCAGCATCAGTGGGGCCCAAAGCTTCCAAAAATCAGTGTTGAGCCATGGGCAGAAAGTCACTCACAGTGTCTGAACTTGGGGAGCAGAAGGAGTTTTGGGGGGTAAGAGAGTGCTCAAAGCCATGTTCCCACATTAGCTGCAGTCCATGGTGCCTTGGTGGGCTTAGACACAGCTTCAACATCTGTTCCTGGGGATTTCTCTCTTCTCCTGGTGAAGCTGCAGGGCTGGATCTGTGATGAAAAGTGTCATTGGCAGTCATGAACTTGTGGGACCTCCCAAACCCACCTGAGAGGCAGCAGTGCTGCTGAAGAAGAGGTGTGGGACCACGTGAGGTTGACCATGTCTTCCTCCCTCTTCCAGGTTTCCCTGTCAGCACCTTGTCCATCTGGTTCATCACCTACTGTGGAGTGCAGCTGATCAAAGAGCGCGAGCGCATCCTGGCCATCGAGGAGGAGGAGAAGGGTGACAAGGCAAAGGTGGAGTAGGGGAGGCACCAGCAGGCTTGTCCCAAAGCCTTGTCTCCCTTCCAGCCTCTGCTGCCAGGCCAGCCCCTGGCCAGGGCTCTCCAAGCCCTCCTGACAATGAGACTCGTAGCTCACCCTTGTAGAAGTCACTGGAAGGCACAGGTCACCCCTTTGCTGCAGGAAGGATTCTCTCTGGGGGTTTCACAGGCTGCCCAGGTGGCTCCCAGGACATTTCTTTAATGCCAGATGGAGCCACCCCATCACTCTTCTGCCCCTCTGCCATTGTGCAGGCCAGCAGGTTTCACCCCCTGTGTCCCACAGCACTTGGTCCACCAGCACTTGGCTCTCCCACATGACACGTAGCCAATGTCCCCCTGAGGAGACTCTCCAGGTCCCACAGCTGGAGGTTTTAGGGTGGGCACTCTGAGGAAGGTGGTGCTGAGCCTGCTCTGAGCACACCATCCCCAGGTTGGTTCCAGCCCAACCATCCCACGGTCACTTCCCCATAAGAAATGCTCAGCATTTGATGTGTTCAGCACTTGTGGCTGTGCAGTGAGGGCTGTGAAAGGGCTCAGCAGGATCTGCTCCTGCCAAGGGGGAGTAAATAAATAGCAGAGGCTTTAAGGCAAAGGGAGGAGGACCAGGAAAGGCATTGAAGGGTAACTTCAATGGGTGGGTGTTACAGTCTCCACGAAACAGGTCCCTTCACTGCTAAATGTCTTGGGAAAAGTGGTTTAGTGCCAACACTAGGTATAGGTAATGAGAGCAGGGGAGCCAAACTGCTTCACAGCCCTCATGCATCATCTGCAGGTCATGCTGGCAGCGAGGATGCCAAAGAAACACAACACATGGCCCACAAGTTCTTGGTCCCCCAGCTCATGCCCTAAGGGCTCTCCTCTGCTGTCTCTGAGGCTGATGTGGCCACCACGACCATCCTGCTGTGCCATGTGTCCTGGGACTCAGGCCAAACCCCACTTCTCTTCTTTTTATATGCCATGGACAAAGGTTTAAGCCCACATTCCTGCCCATGGCTGAGGGACAGAAGATGCTGTAGCCAACTGTTGCTCGTCTCCAGCCACCCACCCCTTTTCTCCACTGCCTTTGGTGTGCACAATCCCAAGCCCATGAGTGCATGGCTGAGAGAGCACACAGGTAAATACAACCAGAGGAGAAAGACCCTGAGTGAAGGGCAGTGACTCGGGGCTGGGTGGTGGAGAGAAAGCCCACAAGAGATTCCTTGGAGACTCCTTTGGGACACTGCATGGGAGGTGAATCACGGTGCCTTGGGGGAAAGGTGGGTTATTAACTTAAAACTAGCTCTGGCTCTCTTGCACTTTAGAGTAACTTTCAGTGGCCTTATGTCTGAGACATGTCAGTGTTTGGTGAGGGCAGGATCTGGACCCTTTTGCAATGTGGATATGCAAAGACACTTGGTGCTGGTGTGTTCTGGCTTCCCTGTGGATGAAGCAGGATCAGCTCCTAGCCAGCTTTCAGCTCTGCCAAAGTAACTGGTGAAGTCCCTGTTAAATGTCACTTATTTATGTAGTAAATAAATGTTGGACGACTCTGGCACCCGCTGCTCATCCCTGTTCTGCTGCTGCAATGCAGGTGGCACCACGGGCAATGCCTGGCCATTGGAGCAGCTCCTCACTTCCCACCCAAAACTGGGACACAGCACATTGTTGATTTCAACAGAAACCCACCTCGGTGGCATCACCAGAGGGGAGGCTGAGCTGCAGTTTGATTCATACTCTCCTTTCTTTGTTCTGGTGAAATATCCTGAGCCTACAGCCACCAAACTGTGGGGTTTGAGGTGGGAACTATGTTGGTTTTATTTCTGGAAGCCCAACTAAAAATGCTGGAATTAACAGCAGGTTAAGCCTGGGTGGCATCTCTTCACATCCCTAAACCCCCTCTAGGTGCCAGGCACATCCCTTTTTAACCCAGGTCTGCTGCTGGACTTCTGGAAGGTGTTTCTTGGCATCTCCATTGCTTCAGATTTATTTTTCCCACCATAACAGCTATGACACGATGTGCTTTCTCCCGGGTGAAATTAATCTCTCCTCCTCCACATGGGTGTCCTTGCACAGCCCCCACCACCCTGGGCTGCTGAAACCAAGGGCTCTGTCCCTGTGGGTGGCTCAGCTCAGGTCCTTGGCTGCCACAGGGGGACAAACAGAGTCACCTCCCAGCGCTGAAGTGGGTGACTCACATGGCAAAGCCCAGTGACTCTGCACTGCCCTCCTGACTTGGGTGCTCTGGCAGTGAAAATAGCCCATTCACTAAGGATCTATATTTACCCAGCAGCTGCAGCTGCTGAAGATGCCAGAAGGAGCTAATCTTAGACACCAACCCAGTGAATGATTTGTGAGACACAGTTCGTGGCAGATCTCAGGCTTTGCCCTCCCTTACTCCAAGTTATCCCCTCAGTGTCACTGCTCTGTCAAACCCAGGAGGTTTGGTGGGCCAGGAGCAGCCTGGTGCTGTCTCAGCCAGAGAGGAGGAGACCCTCAGCCTCACAGAATGCCTCTCTGGAACGGGATGTATCCACTGCTCATCTCTCTCCTGGATTAGAGCATCTATCTCATCTGGTTATTGCCTGCTGGTTCATAAAACTCACCCAAGAAGCCTAGGAAAGCAATTATTTATTGCAATTACAAGTAGCCCTGCCCTGGGCACTTTCTTGATCAGCCTGACGTGGTTACAATTCCTGCATTCACCTTTCTTGTCCTAAAATTTTGTATGGGAGGGAGTGATCCTGCTACATCCCATGCCATGCCATGCCATGCCATCCCATCCCATCCCCTTAGGATGCTTTCCATGTATCCTGTCCTGGCTTAATCCCAGCTGGCAAAGAAACACTACACAGCCTGTCATTCACCCCTCATCCCCCATGGCGAGGAGAATTGGAAAGAAAAGGTGAACAGGTAAACCTCTTGTGTGATAAGAACAGTTTAATTTTTGAAACAAAAGATGATGATGATGATGATAAAAATAATAATAGTAACAGAACCTAAGAGAGACAAGTGATGCACAATAAAATCACTCACCACCCACTGACTGATGCCCAGCTCGTCTCCAAACAGCAGCTGGCCCCTTTCTGGGTAACTTCCACAGGTTATATACTGGGAATGACATGCTGTGGTTTGGAATATCCCTCTGGCCAGGTCAGGTCAGCTCTCCTGAGCCTTCCCAGCTTTTGTGCAGCTCCTCGTTAGCAAAGATTGAGACACTGGTAAGTCCTTGACTCAGGGTGAGGACCACTCAGCAACAACCAAAAATATTTCACCTTAAATCAGAAACTAACACAGCTCTGCACCAGCTACTAGAAAGAAAACAAACTCAGCCAAAACCAGGATCTTCACCCACTCCCCTGTCCTAGGGGAGCTGTTGCCCACTTAGAGACACACTTAAAAACTTAGTGCATTGGTCACTGGAAATCACTGGGTGTATCCCTGTCACATCTGGGCAGTCTCAGTGTTTGGGGTGTTTGCCCAGGGCTTGGAGCTGGTCCAGCTGCTGTGCAAAGGCACTGAGACCCATGGAGACCCCAGAGCAGGTCTGGGACCAGCACAGTGCCCTTTCCCTGGGTGAGCCACGGACCTGAGAGGTGCCAGACACCCACCAATTGGTCAGAGGTCCTCTGGGAAGGGGTGGGAAGTTGCTGAATTCAGCAGCAGCTCCTTGTGATGGGTAGAATATGGCAGCAAAACTCAGATGGCAGCACAGCAAAAAGGAAAACAAGCCCGGGCTCAAGGGAGATTAATGGCAGAGGAGGGGGGGAAATCCCAGCTGGGGGCACAACAACACAGGATTAAACTTGGGATAGAGCAGAGCTGACACACAGGGAGGGCAGAGGGGAGGATGGGGCTGTCCAGCCCCAGATGTCAAGGGAGCAGAGAAAGATTTCTGAAGTTCGACCCAGTTCAAAGATCAGCACTGGGTGTTTGATCCCATCACAGATGAGCAGCACAGGAGAAGAGCTTATGATGTGAGCTCTGAAAACAGCTTGTGATTATTTTCCTGCTATATTGGTACCTCCCAGATGGTGCTGGAACCACACCAGTACAAAAGGGCTTCATACCAGTACAGCTCCCTCCCTCTTCCCACTCACACAGATAACCATCATGGCAATTTTTATAAATACATCCCTGCCAGGCTAAGGGGTTATGTGGCTTTAAATACACCAAGAGTAGCGGCTAATATCTTTGCATGGGCTTAATTAAATCATTAATTAAATCTGTGCCATCACTGAGTGTCAGCCAGCCCAGAGGGTCCATAGGAAGAGATAAAACAGATTCATGTGCAAGTTTTACTATAGGTATAAATAATTAGAGCTGCTCTGTTCGCCCATGTCTGTCAAAACTAATTTGCCTCTTTGTGAGCTCCATGGGAAGAGATGGAGCTGAACTGGCCATTTGAGGACCCATGGGGCTCCCAAGACATCCATGAGCATGTAAGTAGGACACAAGACCTTCTGGAGAGCTCAGCCACTCTGGATCATCAGCTCAAGGCCAGCCAGACTGTCCTAGACTTCATCATGGGGGTGTTGATCAGAAGACCTTAGCAGGAGACCCCCAATTTACTAGAAGCTACTTGTGTTTAGAAGCCTCAAAGTGTGAGCTGAAGCCTCCTGTTACATTTCCTTTGCTTCTGTCTTGCCTCAGACACTCCCTCTGTCACCAACATGTGGAAAAGATGAATATATTGATGACAAGGTGCCCAGAGACTTTGCCATCAGGGCACATACATATATTACAGAACCACAGAGTTAAGGGGGTTGGAAAAGACCTCTGAGATCATCAAGTCCAACCTGTGACCAGACCAGGGCACTAAATGCCGCATCCAGTCTTAAACACCTCCAGGGATGGTGACTCCACCACCTATCACAGAATAAGGGAGACATCCCTCTCCCACAATCCTCAAATCTCCTCCTTTAGTGAGACTTTTTAAGTAACTTCCAGCACTGGCCTCGTATCCCATACAGGGCTGTAAACAAACAGCTCTATCTCCATTTCCCAACCCCTTCCAGGCTCCTGAGAAGTGACTCTAGAGGAGAATAAAGGACAAACCTGTGCAGCAAAGCACCCCTGGGAGGGAGCTGGCTGGAGTCGGGGATGCCACAAAGCCCACATAAGACGCTCCCTTAGCGCATCTTTCCAGCTTTGACTTCACAGTCTATTTTTAGAAGAGCCAAAGGTTTGGCTCTTTCGGATCAGTCACCCCACAGCCATCAGGAGAAAGTCTCAGCCTTGCCACTCATGAGCCAGGAGGCACATTTGGGTGTTTGATTCACCTGGAGGCCGTTCCCCAAGCACATCCCCCATTGTGTCACGGCACCAACAACTCCCTCTCCCCCCGCGGTGACTCCCAAGCTGACAGACCCTTCCTGAATTACTGGGGCTGGAATTACAGCTGTTCCCCCTCCCTCCCTCCCTCCTCCCCTGCTCATCCAATGTGTCATATTAAAGGGTGATCGGCTTACACATGCTGCACTATGGATTCCTTAAGCTCCACAGCGCCGTGTCTATATATAAAGCCCAGGGCTGGAAGCTGAAGAACACAGACAGCTGCCATAGTAGGGAGAGTTTCACATTCCCAGTGTGCTGACGGGCTGGAAGCAAGGGAGGCTGTGAGCCCTGCTTTGAGAAAGTTTCTTTCCCCAGGTATAGCCATAAATATACCTCTACAAAAGAAGGATTGGGGAAAAGGACGGGTGGTTGCTCCTCGCCATGGGTTTGCCTCTTGATCAAGTGGAGGAATTGCGTCTCTACCAGCAGACTCTTCTCCAGGATGGACTCAAAGACATGCTGGACCACAATAAGTTTCTGGACTGTGTCTTGAAAGTCAAAGGGAAGGAGTTTCCCTGCCATCGGCTGGTGCTGGCAGCCTGCAGCCCCTATTTTCGAGCCATGTTCCTCTCAGACATGGAAGAGAGCAAGAAGAGGGAGATAAGCTTGGAAGATGTCGACCCAGATGTCATGGGCAAGATCCTCCACTACATCTACACCTCCGAGCTGGAGATCACGGAGCAGAATGTGCAGGACATCTTCTCCGTGGCCAACATGTTCCAGATCCCCTCCATCTTCACCGTGTGCGTGTCCTTCCTGCAGAAGAGGCTCTGCCTCAGCAACTGCCTGGCCATCTTCAGGCTGGGGTTGATGCTGGATTGTGCCCGGCTGGCCGTGGCCGCCCGCGATTTCATCTGCGACCGCTTCGCGCTGGTCTCCCGCGACGAGGAGTTCTACCAGCTCTCCCCCGACGAGCTCATTGCCGTCATCTCCAGCGACTCCCTCAACGTCGAGAAGGAGGAGACCGTCTTCGAGGTTGTGATGAAGTGGGTGGGGACCAAGGACCGTGAGAGCCGGCAGAAAGCCTTGCCCATCATCTTTGAAAGCATCCGCTTCCGCCTCATGCCCAACGACTACATCAAGGACCACGTGGAGAAGCACGCCATGGTGAAGTCCAGCCCCGAGCTCCTCAAGAAGCTGCAGATGGTGAAGGATGCCCAGAAAGGCAAATTCACTGTGGTGAAGAAGAAGAAAGTGAAGAAGACCAGCGAAAATCAAGCGAAAGATAACGTTGTCAATGGAGCAGTAGATGAGGAGGAAGACACGGAGGAGGATGCTCTCCCTGGGATCTTAAATGACACGATGCGCTTTGGGATGTTCCTCCAGGACCTCATTTTCATGGTGAGCGACAGTGGAGCGGTGGCCTATGATCCCAATGCCAACGAGTGCTATTTTGCCTCCCTGTCTACTCAAATCCCAAAGAACCACATCAGCCTGGTGACCAGAGAGAATCAGATCTTCATTGTTGGGGGACTGTACTACAACGAGGACAGCAAAGAGGATCCCATGAGTTCCTACTTCCTACAGGTACTGCCTTTATCTTTCTATTGTTTCTTGCACCACTTTGGAGCATCACCAGCTTTTGTGTGTTGTCAGCAATTTTCCTTGTCATGTGGTGTTAAAATGAAAGTTTTAAATGAAGGAGAAGCATCTGGGTGGCTTTACTAGAGATTCTTCTCCCTCTGTTTTTAAGGCAGATGCCTCTGAGGGTGGTTCTGATGATTGAGGAAGGAGGATTGAAGGTGTAGGTAATACGAATTAGCCTTCCTGGTTCCAATCCTGAATAGGGCAGTGAATTTGGTCCAGCCCTGGCTACCATAGGGCACACAAACCGAAAGGTTAGTGGCATCAGGTCTGTGTTCTGCTTTGCATCCTTTGCATTCCCTGGTGATGAAATCCCAGGAAAACCCAAGAGTGACTCTGCCAGGTGCCAAAAAACAGGGGCAGCAGCAGCTACAGCCGCGGAGTGAACACCCCAAGGACACAGGAACTGTTCCTTCCCACCAACATTCCTAGTGCTGTTCTTCCCCCTGGAAATGGGCTTGTTCCAGCTCAGTCTCTGCCGTGGCCATTTCCCTCCTGTGAGGGGGAAACCACGGGGTGACATCCTTGGGGATAGTCCACAAGGAAAGTGGCTGTTGTAGCTCAGCAGTGACCAAGGCTGTGGTTGGTTTGGGTTGTGCACAGGCAATCTGAGCCTCAGCTTGGGCTGGCACCCAAGAGCACTTTCCCTGTAGACAGTAAACCCAAGGCACCCTTCCTGCCAACCCTGAGGAATCCAGGAAATCCTCTGTTCTTCTTCCCATACCCAGAAATCCTATGGTTCTTCTCCATGGCTCACATCTTTTGGGAAGAAACAATAACGGGCAGGCAGAAGAGATAAAATAAGGGAGACATATGGCCTTCACGCCTCCCTTGCCTCATTGCATCAGCAGGTCCGTCCATCTGCATCATGTGTGCAGGGACCATGCTTGTCCTCACCTGGAAAGGGTCAGGAGGCTGTGAAATAAGGTGGAACCAGGTGAAGGCTGGGAAATAAGAAGCCAACAGGAAGAAACCCCAGCCCTAGAAAGCAGGATGGAGTGGGAAGGCGGTGGGAATGCCAGGGATGTGCTCTTGGAGACACAGCCCATCACACTGGGCAGAGATGTGGCCAAGTCCTTCACCTCCCTGTGCAGAGAAGGTGGATGGGCTGCCTCATATGGAGCCCAAATCTGTCCCTAAAGATCAGTGTTCCCCCAGTCTGGTTGCTGTCCAGGCAAGGCAATTCCTTGAGAGGTCATGAAGGTCCATCTTGAACCAGGTCATTTCAGCATGACCAAAACAAGCAGGTCAAGGGAAGGGATTTTTATTTTCCCTTCAATCACACAATTGGGAGGTCACATCTGGCTGCTCTGTCCAGTCTAGAGGAGACACTGAGGTACTGGAATGGGTCAGCAGAGGCCACAAAGATGATCAGAAGGTACAAGAGGAGGCTTAGCCTTGTCTGACCCTCCTGGAGAAGGGGAGGGAACGATCTCATTGGTGTCTGCAGCTCCCTGTTCTGGGGAGACACAGAGGGGTGATCCATCTTCTCCTTGGATTTGCACAAAGGTGGGGTAAGAGGCAATGGTCATTGGTTGCAGAAAGGGAAATACCAGCTTGGTGCAAGGAAAAATCTTCCCAAGGTGGGGGGAATAGTACTGGGGCAGGGTCAGAGAGGTCACAGAATCACCATAGAATCATAGAATGACCTGTGTTGGAAGGGACCTTAAAGATCATCTTGTTCCCACCCCCATATGTGGGCAGGGACACCTTCCACTAGACCAGGTTGCTCAGAGCTCCATCCAACCTGGCCTTGAACACTTCCAGAAGGGCAACATCCTTGGAAACATTTAATATCTGACTGCACAAAGCCCTGGCAACTCTCTCTAACTCCAAAGCTGTGCCTACTTGAAGATGGGGGCTGGATGAAAGACCTTTGGAGGTCCCTTCCTCCCAAAGAGATCTGTGGTTCTAAGCTCCACACAGCAGGATTTCTACATTCAGCTTCCAGTCTGCCACTGACTCAGTGGCAGGTGCTTTGGCCATCATGGGGCCATTTTTAGCTCCTTCCCCATGAGAAGTGGCCAGTGGTCCCTCCACATCTCACTGGGACACTCGTGCATGGGAGGGACAGGCAAGTCCTGGGGCTGGAGGGCATTCTCAGTTTGCAAAGGTGCCATTTGTTGTGTCAGGGTCTTTAGGTGGTTCCTGCAAAGAGCCTTTGGAGCCTTTTTCCAGCTGAAATGACAGACGTAGACAAACCCTTGGACTGCTGTGTAGCAGCTCCCTACGCCTTCTGAATGTTTCTCTCCTCCCCATTTCCACATTCCTCCTGCTGGAGCCGGGACTGTCAGGGCAGGGATAGTTTAGATTTAAGGACAGGCACCAAAACATAAAAATGCTGATAAATCCCAGAGGCCTTGCCCATTTTGGCAGGAGCAAAATGAGTCCACCGACGTCTCAGATGGAAAAGGGTATCCTTTCTCTGTCACTTCTGAGATTTATGGCTTGAAAACAATGCTGAATCCATCCAGAAGCAGGGACTGTCCTGATGGCTGCTCTGCTTGGGTTTGCACTATAAATAACACATGTGAGCACCACAGCTTAGAAAGAGATGAAAACCACAGGCACCCAGCTGAGGCCGAGGCTTTGGAGCCAACCCCTGGAGCTGAAGCTCTTTGGCCCAAGCCCACAGCAAACAGAGCTTCAGGCAATGCTGCATCACAGCTTCATCTTGCAGAGCCCCCCAAAACTGGCTGCAAGACATCGCTCCCTCCTCTGCTACCAAGCTGCATTAAAAATGTTTGCCCCAGTTCTCAGTTCCCCTCAAGCCACAGCACTCAGAGAGCCCCCAGGCTTAGAATCTTTCACATTTTTTTCTGGTGGAGATGAGGAAATGCCTGGCTCTACAGATGTCCAAGGATTTGGCCATCTGATCAAGCAGCACTCTATGGACCAGCTTTCTCATCTCTCAGATGGGGCTGGCACACTTTGGCTGAGTATCCAGCATTGCTGACATCACACTGTTACCTGGCAGAGATGGAAAATATCAGGGTGAAACACTGTGGGGTGCTCTACATCTGAAAAGGTTCAGACAAACTTCCTAAAATTGAAGTGCTTCCACTCCTCCAGTCTTGGGTACAATCCATCATATGTCCAGCATGGAACTCCTTCACCCAAACCAAGCTTGTTCCAAGTTCCAGGTTTGAAGAGAAGGCTCAGGGGCGATCATATTGCTCTCTAAAACTCCCTGACAGGAGGTTGTAGCCAGGTGAGGGTCAACCTCTTCTCCCAGGCAACCAGTGACACGGCAAGAGGAAACAGCCTCAAGCTGTGCCACAGAAGGTTCAGACTGGATGTCAAGAAGAATTTTTTCACTGAAAGGGTGGTTAAATATAGGAAGGGGTTGCCCAGGGAGGTGGTGGAGTCCCCATCCCTGGAGGTGTCCAAGGAATGACTGAACAGAGCACTCAGTGCTCTGGTCTAGTTGACATGGTGGTGTCCAGTCAAGGGTTGGACTCAATGATCTCATAGATCTTTTCCATCCTCAGTGATTCTGCGATTCTGTGAAGTCAAGGCTTGGGTGCAGAGAGCAGAACATGTTTATGCTGGCCCATCCCTGCTCTTACGCCTCATAAAAAATAAACTATATGATACATGACTTGGGTTTGCCCTGGGATCTCCCCTCCTGCCCCAGGTGGAAGGGCACAGGCACATTGCAGGGGCTGCTGCTGGGGTGACAAGCTGCCCACGGGAGGGGACTTTGCCCTCAGGCTGTGGACCCTGATTTTTGCCAAGCAAAAGGCCCTGGTGAGCACACACTAATGACCATATGTTTCCTTGCAGTATGACCATCTGGATGCAGACTGGCTGGGCATGCCCCCCCTGCCTTCCCCTCGCTGCCTCTTCGGCCTGGGAGAGGCGGAAAACTCTATTTTTGTGGTCGGAGGGAAAGAACTGAAAGAGGGAGAGAAGACCTTGGATTCTGTCCTGTGCTACGACCGGCTGTGAGTGCCCACGGGCCAGCGTGGGGAGGGAGGGGGTGCAGAGGAGATGCTGAAGCAGCTGCCATCTCCAGGTTTCCAGGGGTCAAAAGGTTGGGGAGGCAGGGCTTGACCTCTTTATCTCAGTGCTGGGACCGCTGGGACTGTTCTGAGCTGTGCCCTGGGGCTCGGGGCTGTCTCACTCCAGCTGCTCCTTTTATTGTAATTGGACCTCCTGGAGATGGGAGCCTTAATGGGGATATTGTGTTATCAGGGACTGATAGCAGTGGATCTTCACATGAGACCCACACAGAGGAGTTTTTCCCTCTGCTCTTGAAGGTCCAGTGACATTGGCTGTGGTTTCGCCAGGAGTGGTTCGAAGGGGAAGGTTTGGTTTTGAAATATTCAGAAGTGGCACTGAGCGGCTCATCCTGATCAATATCAGGCTTAATATGTGGTTATTTTTGGACAATGGGCTCTGACCCATCCTAGGTCATGAGCTTGATTAAAAGGCACCACCCTGCTCTGCTCTCAGGAGACACAAACATCCCAAGCCTGCTGCTCTCTGGCCCAAAGAGGCAGAGCAATAAGCGTCAACAAGGCTTTGCTTGCTCTATATTTAGATGTGTGTGCTCCAAACTCTGGTTTATAGGCAGGGATTTGAAACCAGTTTCATTCCCACAGAACGGGGCATTTATCTGTCCCTGCAGACTGTGGAAAAGGATGTTTCTGCCCCCTCCAAGTGCTCAGGGGGAGGTTGAGTGTCTATTTGAAGCTGGTGGAGATGTGACCAGCACCACTTTTATCTTTAGTATTATTTGGTTGATGTTCTTCTGGCATTACCTTCATTGAGAGCAGCTGAATGTGAGCCCAGGTGTGCCCAGGTAGCCAAAAAGGCCAATGGCATCCTGGTTTGTGTCAGAAATAGGGTGGCCAGCAGGACCAGGGAAGTGATTTGCCCCTTGTGCTGGGCACTGCTGAGGTACCTCAAATCTTGTGTTCAGTTTTGGGTCCCTGATGACAAGAAAGAGACTGAGGTGTTGGAGCGGGTCCAGGGAAGGGAATGGAGCTGGGAAGGGGCTGGAGCAGCAGGAGGGGCTGAGGGAGCTGTGGGGGCTCAGCCTGGAGAAAAGGAGGCTCAGGGGGGACCTTCTGGCTCTGAAGTCCCTGAAAGGAGGTTGTAGCCAGGTGGGTTGGGCTCTGCTCCCAGGAAACAAGGGACAGTAGGGCAGCAAAGGGCCTTAAGTTGCACCAGGGAGGTTTAGACTGGATATCAGGGGAAATTTCTGCACCAAAATAGTGGTCAGCCATTGGAACAGGCTGCCCAGGGCAGTGGTGGAGTCCCCATCCCTGGAGGGATTTAAAAAACAAATAGATGTGTCACTTGGGGACAGGGTTTAGTGGTGGACTCGGTCTCAAATTTTTTCCATCAAGCAGAAATCTTTGCCTTGTTTGTGCTCAGCTGGTAATGTTTGTAAATGAGGTGAGGTCCTGGGAAAAGTGGGGATGTGTATCCACAAAGCTCGAGCATAAGGGATCCTGCAGAAAACAATAATTAGCATAAATATTCTGTATTTTTATTTTCCCTTTGGTTTCCTTTCAGGATCACAGAATTTCCTGGAGGAGCTTGATCTCCTTGAGTTCTATCTCATGTTGTGGGGTTTGGGGTTGTTCTATCAGAAGTCAGACTTGATGATCCTTGTGAGGATCCCTTCCAACTCAGGATATTCCATGATTCCATGGAAACCTCGTATTTCTGAGACTGACTAGGGAGCTGTGCTCACATCTAAGTGTTAAAAGTACTGTAGTGCCACCCAGTAAATTACAAATCCTTTTTCTTCCCACCTTTCTCTCACCCAGGTCCTTCAAGTGGGGTGAAGCTGATCCCCTTCCTTACGCAGTCTATGGCCATGCTGTGGTGTCACACAAGGACCTTGTCTATGTCATCGGGGGCAAAGGAAGTGACAAGTAAGTCAAAAAAAGCAGGAGACAATCAAGGAGTCACCCCCCAAACTAGTGGGAGTGCAGAGCATGAGTTGGTACCTCCTCAGCCTGGGTTAAGGAGGGCTGGGTGGGGTGTGAGATGTGAATCCATCACCCCCAGCTCACCTCAGTGCCCTCAGCCCTTCCCAAGGCCCGAGGAGTCCTACAGGGACCTCAGGGAGTGGCAGTGTCCTTGCAGGAGAGGGAATGTGTTGCCCCATCCCTGGAGGTGTTCAAGGCCAGGATGGATGATGCTATAAGCAAACTTGGTCCCAGATGTCCCTGCTCATGGCTGGGGGTTGGAATGAGATGCACTTTAAAGACCCTTCCAATTCAAACTGGTTTACAATCCATGATCCTCTTTGCTCACAAAAAATAAATGTGACACTGAAGAGCAAGAATCTCCTTTACATTAAGGATCTCCTGTCATGGACTTGTGGAGCAATTTAGGGTTGTGTGGTCCCAGGAGTCAAATCCAGACATGGATTTGCATTAGGAGTGAAAAGCCTCATCCTGCCCTCCTTCAGGAGATGGGCTCAAGCAGGAGAAGCCTCTCCTGGGGAGCATTGCAGGGCAGAAGTGTGGCTGTTTGCAGAGCAAACATGCCATAATCCAGGAAAGATAGATCCTGGTCGGAAAGGATTAGGGTCTGAAAGGTGTGATGGTGTCTACACTGGAGATCAGGGATGTCACTGATGATGTTTTGTAGCCTTAGGGTGGATGAGGAGCACTGAAACACTGCCTGGATGGCCGTGTGTGAGATCCTGAGAGACTGGGATGTGCAGCTGTCAGCACCCAAAGTGGGCACAGCACGAGGGGATATGATCCACACATGAGCAATGACTCCAGGCATGGGAATCCTTGCTTGCACACCCAAGCAAAGGCTGTGCTCCTCCACTTGTGCTGAGCTGGAGGAGCAAAATCCTCTCTAGAGACCCCACATCCCTCCCAGCAGAGACCCCCCAACTCCTGCAGTGCAAAACCACCCCTTGGCCTGTGGTTGATGCTCCTTTCCTCTCTCACCTTCCTCCAGGAAGTGCCTGAAGAAGATGTGTGTCTACAACCCCTCCAAGTTTGAGTGGAAGGACATGGCTCCCATGAAAACTGCCCGCTCCTTGTTCGGAGCCACCGTGCACAAGGACAAGATCTACGTGGCAGCTGGTGTGACCGACTCTGGTTTGACCAACTCGGTGGAAGTCTATGACATTGCCACCAACAAGTAGGTACCTGGACACTCCTCTGGGGTGTAGCTACACAAGGAGCAGCTGCAGGTGTACACTGAATGACTTCCAGCCCTTGTGACTCCTGGTGCCAGTTCCTCACAGTCCGTGTGCCCATGGTAGGAGAGTTGGAAAGAGATAATCTCTAAGGTCCCCTCCAACCCAGCCCAGCTGAGGATTCCGTGATTCCTCAGAGAGCTGGGCATCACCAAAGTCACTGTGGATCACCTCAGGCTCGTCTTCAGAGCTGGTGACACCTCTGGGTTCCCTGCAGGGCTGTAGCTTCCTCCGGGCAGCTTCACCCAGCACAGTAAATTCTCTGACTGTGGGATGGCTCTTGGAGCTGCAGTCCCAGCACTGGGCCATACTGGTCCATCACAGGTCATGTTCTCCATGCAAAACAAAGTTAAACGATGATGGTGGTGGGACCAGCTGTCCCTGAGAGCGCAGCCAGGGTACGACTCCATCCCACGTAGACCCACACAAGTTAATCTGTCACTAGTGGACTCACTTGTTGACTCCCGATTTGGCATGGGGGTGGCCAGGGTGCTCTAACACGTCCCCTCTCTTGGTGTGGCAGGTGGGACACCTTCACAGAGTTCCCACAGGAGCGCAGCTCAGTCAGCCTGGTCAGCTTGTCTGGGGTGCTCTACCTGCTCGGAGGGTTCGCCACGGTGGAGACGGAGTCAGGAGAGCTGGTGCCAACGGAGCTGAACGATGTCTGGAGGTGATGGTCTTCCCCAGGGCTGTCCCGGGGAGTGTGGGAGGGATGTTAGTGGGACAATGGACAGTCTCTGTCTTTCTTGATGCCTTTGGTGGGAGATGGAGGTTGTCACCCCAACACAAGGCTGCAGGGTCTTGCCCTGTGCTGTGATGGAGGGCACCTTGGGAGGTTCAGTGATTCCTCCCAGCCTCAAACTGCAATGTACCAGGGAAAACTGCGCCTCTGGCTTTGCTGCTGAGGTGACATTTTGCCTGGAGCTGGTTCCAGCCTCCCCTTGGGTGTGGAGCAGCATCTGTGTGATGCATCCTCTCCCTGGGAGCAGCCAGTGCTCGGGCTGGGAGGGAGAGACCCTTGGAGGGGAAGGAGAGAACCTTGCCTGGGAGGGAGAGAACCTTGCCTGGGAGGGAGAGAACCTTGCCTGGGAGGGAGAGAGCCTTGAATGGGAGGGGGAGAGCCTTGGCTGGGAAGTGGATAGTCTTACATGTGAGCAGAGCAGTGGGCAGGAAGCACAATGTGACAGCTGCTCTCACAGCAATAGCTGCTCCTGTCCCTCCCATCGGTGCTGCAGCACCCTCAGCAGGAACCTGCTGTCCTTCACCATGGGTGTTCCATCTTGGTGCCATCAAAACGTTTCCCAGTGGAAAAATATCCCCTCCCCTGCGAGGCCAAGTGCTGATCTCCATGTCCCCCACCCTGGCACCACAAAGCAGAGCACGCCAGGGGTGAAAATCCCCATGCAGATCCCATAGATTCTGGTGGCCAAATAATCTCTCCGGGGCTTCCACCACTGTGGAGAGCAGCTGGAGAGAGAGAGAGGAGGTGCTTTCCTCACTCTAAGTGTCTCTGTGTCTGTCCCCAGGTATGATGAGGAGCAGAAGAAGTGGGAAGGGGTTCTCCGGGAGATCCAGTACGCCTCCGGTGCCACCTTCCTCCCCGTGCGCCTCAATGTCCTGCGGCTCACCAAGATGTAGGGGCTTCTCGTTTTTCCAAGGAGGGAGGGGGGGGAGAGACGTGATGCTTATCAGGGATGTGGCATCTGGATCCTGGGGAGGACATTGTATCTGGGATTGGGACCTTTTTGCCTAAATGGGAAAGAGGGGGAAGTACCTGGAAGGCCTGTGGGTGCTTGAAATGCTCACAAGGTAATTCGAGAAGGGCTCTGGATCCTGTGAGGAGCTGGGAGAGGCTGAAAAAAATGGAGCAATGAGTTATTCCTGCCTCAGTAGACTGGACAAATACATCGTAGAAGTTCCACTTCTTTCTTCATGTTTTCCCCCACCTTTTCAGCTGCTGTTGAACCTCCCCAGCCGACAGTGGAGGCACAAAGTGGGTCCCAATGGATTCTGCTAACATTCCCCAGGGAAGGGGGATCCATAAAATATTCCCCCACCTAATATTTCACCATTTGAGAGCTGAAACTTCAGCATTCATAGCCTTAGAAGTCTTCTCCATGGATACAAGGACTAAAAGCTTACCTAGGACTAGAAGGAAGCTGGATGTCTGCAGGGACAGGATGAGAGGGAATGGCCTCAAGTTGTGCCAGGGGAGGGTTTGGATTGGATATTATGGGAAAAACTTTCCCCTAAAGGGTTGCCCAGCATTGGAATAATTTGCCCAGGGAAGTGGTGGAGTCACCATCCCTGGAAGTGTTCAAAAGCCACATGGATGTGGCACTTAAGGACATGGATTAGTGTTGAACATGGTGGTGGTGCTGGTTGATGGTTGGACTTGATGATCTTAAAGTCCTTTTCCACCCTTAATGATTCCATGATTCTCTAAGGATGGTGCTAGAGCCCACCTTGGAGAGGAGAAGGAAGTCATTTAGGGTGGTAGAGGAGAGACCCTGGTGGAATTTGGTGAGCTCCTGAGTGATGAGGGTTATTGGGATGAGCCGGGTAAAAGGAAAGAGCACGTGAGCAGCAGAAACACTTTGAGAATTGCAATGAGAAGAAAATAATTCAATAGTCTTTGGTCCTTCCCTCCACCTGGACTTTGGAGTGGAGAGCCAGGAGTGGAGTCTGCAGGAGGAGAGCAAGTAGAAGGGTGGGAAAGTGGGGAGAGATGGACAGGGCACACCATGTGGACTCATCTCCAGCCTTTTGGGCTCCTCATTTCCAATCACAGATCCCAATGTCCTCACCTGGGGATGGAAAGGGCTGTTTTTCAGGGAAAGGTTTTATATTTTTGCTGTTTCTCTTCTTTTTAATGGTGAAAACATTTTTGTTTGTTTTGTTGGGTTTTTTTAAAGAGTATTTTACTTTGCAGATGTGTTTGGCTCAAAGAGAGCTTCCCACAAAGGAAAAATGCATATTTATTTTAAAGTAATCCATAATGATGTTTTGATAGGAACATGATTGTACTGGGAGCAGGACAAAGATCTCCTGATGCCCACACCATCTCACCAGTGGCTGATTTAAAAATAAATGTGGCTCTTTCAAAAGAAATCCCCTGTGTTTGCGTGTTGAGAGAGCTGAAACTGAATGTTCACAGCAACCAAAGACCAAGAAAAGGCTGTGATTAAAAGACAGCAAACCAGCCCCATCCTTTATTGTTCTTATTTTTCCCCATTTGAGAGCTGAAACTTCATCATTCATAACCTTAGAAGTCTTCTCCATGGATACAAGGACTAGAAGGAAGCTGGATGTCTGCAAGGACAGGATGAGAGGAAACAGCCTCAAGCTGTGCCAGGGAAGGGTTTGGATTGTATATTATGGGAAAAACTTTCCCCTAAAGGGTTGCCCAGCATTGGAATAATTTGCCCAGGGAAGTGGTGGAGTCACCATCCCTGGAAGTGTTCAAAAGCCACATGGATGTGGCACTTAAGGACATGGATTAGTGTTGAACATGGTGGTGGTGCTGGTTGATGGTTGGACTTGATGATCTTAAAGTCCTTTTCCACCCTTAATGATTCCATGATCCTGTGCCCTCATGATACAATGAATAGGGGTGATCACCAATAATAAATAAAGAACAAATACAAACCTTTCCAAATAATTCCCTCAAAGTCGTGAGAAAATACCGGTATTGCAAATCACTGATCTGTCTGGCTCAAAACATAGTCATGGAGAACCTAAAACCTCTTTGGAAAGGAAAAAGAAGTAAAGCAAGCAGAGAGAGTCTTGTCCTGGTTTCATTTTAAGGATTTAAGAAGTTACAGGATAAGCTCCTTAGAGGACAATCACATCAGAAGAGTAATGAAGCCTTTTCATGAGAAAAAAAGAAATCGAAGGTGACTGTCACAAAATAGCTTAAAAATAAAAAAAAAAAAATAAAAAAGGAACAAGAACTTTTGAAACAATCAAATGTGTGAAAAATGCAGTGAAAAAAAAATTAAACACCTCCTGTCCAGTTCTGCAGAAATTCCTGTGGACAATTCCCCAGCTAATTAAAGGTGACTCTTCCAAACAGCTTGTGGCAGAAAAATGAAGAAGAATTAAAAAAAAATAATCCCTGCAGAGAAAAATAATTCTTTTTTAAGTCATTTATTGTGGTGGCAGATCCTGCCTGGGCCTGGACACCAACACCATCCCTGGAGGAGTTCAAAAAATGAGGGGATGTGGCACTCATGGTTTAGTTGACAAGGTGGTGATTGGCCAAAGGTTGGGCTCGATGACCTTGGAGGTCTTTTCCAACTCGATGATTAATGAGCTTTGCTTCAGCTCTTCTTGCTGGATGCACACTGGGAAGCTGCTGACACCTGATCCTGAGAGAGGGTTGACCCCATTCACCTGCTGCCACAATTCTTGGGTCTCCTGGGGCAAATCTGGGCCCTCTGAGGCCAACAGGAGGATGTTGCTGGGCTTCCATGAGTCGTTGTGGTGTGGTCCCTGATAAAAGGGTTGAGAAGTGAAAACTGCTTCTCATCCTTGGTTGCTCAACTCACAACCCTCCATGGGGAATACAATTAATGGGAGCTTGGTGGTCCCACATGGTGAACACCCACTACAAAGCTGTGGAGATGTCACTGCTGGCACAGGGCAGGAAACCATAAAAGGAAAACTAGCTGTTGTATAAACGGACCAAGAAGAAATATCCCGTTTGAAATATCCCATTGCTTGAGCAATGAGGGCCACATCTCATTGTGTGCAAGCCAGTGTTGGCCCAAGGAAGGCGGAAAAGTTGGACATCACCAAGACAAAATCTGGTCTGGAGATGTTTCTCCACCTCTCCAAGAAGCTGCATCAGCCCAAAGGCAATCACAGGTAAGGAATGCCACCACAAATGCTCAGAGAAGTATCACTTCCAGCTGCTGTCCAGTGTCTTCCAGGCTCAGATGCAACAGCTCCAGTGGCACAGGTCCCCTAGGGGTGTCTTCTTCAGCAGCAAAGGACTTAGTACACCCAAAGGGTGAAGGAAAATCTTCTCTTCTTCCATTAATTCCCCAATATCAGTTGCTGCTGAGGTTCCCACCACTCCAATTTAAAGCACTGGGTGCTTTTGGATGGGCTCCTTGGATTCTCCAGTGCCAACAGAGGAGCTCAGAGAGCCCCAGCTCATAATTCACACAAACCTCATGGAGCCAGTAACACCCCGAGGGCTGTAAGCACTGAATGCCTTCCACCATCCCCTCATCACCCTTCCCTGAAAAGCTCTTTTTTGGTTGGCCCCACAACAGTCTGGTTGTCTCACACACCCAGCCAACACACACACACCTCCCACCAAACCCAACACAGACTCTACAAATGTGAAGCAGTGGCAGTGGTCAGCAGTCCACAGGAAGCCCATCCTGTCTGTCTCCCACTCCTCACACAATTGCCTGGGGAAAAAAGGCTTTCAAAATTAATAAAATAAAATAAAAAAAAAAACAAGGAAAAGGCAAAGCAAAATTAAGGCAACAAAGAAAGTGCTGGAGCTTCGGGTTTTCTTTTATAAAAGACAAATCGTTTATTGATTCAGTCCTTCCACTTGCAACCTCTTTGGTAACAGTCATAACACTTCCAGACTGGGAGAACGCAGTGGAAAGGCCCAATTCTGACCTCTCACCAACTCCAGAGCTCGGCGAGCCCCGGCGTGCCTCGGTGAGAAGCCAGAAGCAGGTTTCAAAGCATGGCCAAGGACATGGCCTTGAGGGACAACCCAAACCAGCCCACCCTACCATGACTCGTCGTGCTCATGGGCAGCCCAGAGAGCAGCCCCAGCACCCCCAGGCAGAAGATGGCTCGGGATGGGGATGGCTGACTGTGAGCTGTGCCCTGGAAGGTGGCTTTGATGAACCTCTTGGGACCTCCTGGACATTGGCCAACGGGGCCCTCAACGAAGCAAGACTCGCCCGTTCCTGCGGTAGACAATGACTCGCCTCAGTTGGCCCCATGGTGATGGACCTAATCCAACCACCTCAGCCTCCCCCTCCTCACACCATCCCAAAGAGAGTAACTGCTGTACTTGGAGTTAAAGATAAACGTATATTGATTACACATGGTCATAAAAAAAAAAAAAGTAATAATAATAATAATAATAATACATTTCCTAGAACATTACTTCAGACGCTTCTGAAAAGCATCCGAGCTTCCCCTCCCCTCCCCGCCTTCCCTTATCTATACAGAATAAAGTGCTTCATTTAGTTTGTTCACACTAGTAGAGCCACCAATACACTCTTCACTTGGCATGTTTGGGCAACCGATACTGAATGCCGTGAAATAATACAGAGCCAAACACCAGGCATGAGGAACTAGTTTGGAGGCAAGTGCTTGGGGTTTCGTTCGTTTCCTTCAAGGTCCGTGCTACTGAGGTTGTTCTTATTACTATTATTTATTTTTCTTTTCCGTCATTATTATTTTCTTCCTCTGTAAGTCCGACCCAACTCCCGTCATGGTTTCCGTGTCGCTGGGCGGGGCTGCCTGTGGGGAAGCTCTCGCCGTCCGTGTGAACAAAGGGCATCTGTCTGTCCGTCCCTCCTTCCCTCTCGACTTCGGGCAAATCAAGAGTTTACTCCGTGGAGTTGTCTAGCAGCGGATGCTCATCTCTATTGCACTGTCACAGCCATTCCCACCCGCCGTCCATCTGTCTGTCCATCCATCCATCCATCCATCCATCCATGACCTTCCCACCGCGCCGGGCTTTATGGCTGTGGTCCGTAGGGCCAGCCGTGCCTCATGGGGACATGAGGCCAACTGGTCTGTGCTACCAGGCTCCTGGGATACATAAACCAAAAAAACCACCCTCCCCACAGGACTCTCCCTCCCTCCCCAAAGTCCAAATGAAGTTGAGAGGAGGGGGAAGGAAAAAAACAACCCTTCCAACCCAGAGGGGTGTGGGGTTTGGGTGTGTGGGAGGAGCTGTCGGCAGAACGTGGCGTCGCGACGTGTCCGTGAACTGCGCCGTGGGAATCAATCCCCTCTCCACCCTCGCGGTGTGGCAGAGAAGGGGTGTGAGAGATTAAGGTGCAAGAGTTAAAAACAAACAAACAAACAAACAAACAAACAAAAAAAAGAGTTTAAAAAAAAAAAGTAAAGTAAAACATAAAACGCTTGAAAACAACTGACCCGACTCCCCTTGCCTCCCGCCCCGTCTGACCGCAATGGGTGCCACGGGGCTGGTTGGGATGGATCCAGGATGGATCCAGGATGAATCCAGGATGGATCTGGGATGGATCCGGGATGGATGAGGCACTGCGGGAGCGACTCGTCTGAGCTCTTAGTACTCTTAACGAAAACCAGACACGAAGACACACCAGGGCTGAGTAAGGGTGCAGAGAAAAGGGCTTGGAGGCCTCGTAGGACTCCTGGGAACTGCCCAGGCCTTGGAGAGGGGAGGGAGCAGCAGGGATCTGGTTCTCCAAAGTGCTGTGTGCATGGTCACATCTCGACGTCTCCAAGTGGCTCTGGAAGGGGATTGGGCATGGCTGGGATCAGTCACTGGGCTTTCTGCTGGGCTTCCACCCTCAATGAAGTGCTCTCATCTCACAGAGATGTCCACGGGGGCAGGTCCCCACTGGGAGAGAATGAACTGGGGCAGGAACAGGGAAAGCCACCTCCAGGTGAGTGGTACAAGGAGCAGATATTGGTGTGGGTGTTTACTTGGGGGGGGAGAAGTCTATCAGCCAGGAAGGCTGATGGGCTCCATCACAGAGGACCATACAAGCCCCCAGGGCACAGTGCTCCCATCCTATCTCAATGCTGAGCAAGAGGGGAAAGAAGCACAGGGGAGCCTGAGGGGGATCTGGGAGGCAGCAGAGGAGGAGACAGCATGGACCACTCCAGCACCTCCATGGGTATCACTGGATGCTTCTCTAAAGCAACCATCTTCCAGTCTGGGTTGTGGTCCCTTCAGAAAGCCAACAGCCCCAAGAGCTGAGTGCCCCCATCCCTCATGGGTCTGTATGTGAGAAGGCTTTGCACCATCCCAACGAGCCCCAGGGTCATGGGGGAGAACAGCAGGGAAGCCTCTGGTACCCACCTGAGAAGGTGGGCATGGAGAGGCAGCTCTGCCATAGCAACCTCCTTTTGCTCAAAGCAGATGGAGATGGGGGTGAGCTCCCTGGTGCTGAGCGAGATGCTGGGGCTCCACCGGATCCCAGCCAACACAGGGACCAAAAGCAATCTGTGGCTCCACAATGCCAACATCCACAAGAGCAGCCAGCTCTCCCGAGATGCCAGGCATGGGGACCACCACTCAGCAGGAGGGGACAGCACTCACCTGACCCATCACCTCAGAAAGCACTCAGGACAAGAGCAGACGTCCTGTCCTGTCCCTGTCAGGCTCCTGCATGTCCCTGGTTAGCAAAGCCCCTGAGCAGGTGGCTGAACCTCCCATCTCTGCAGGGGCAGCCCCAACACTGCCCAAGGGCCTTGTTGGTTTGGTCCAGGTGGGGAAGCACCAAGACCTTCCAGAGAGCCCAGTGTGGCTCACTGTCCCCAGCACTCTGCTGTCACCCAGAACAAGGTGCACATGAGAAAGGGCTCCTGCAGCCCACTCAGTGACCTCTTCCTTCTTATCTACCAAGAGCTCTGCTCACCACCTCCTCCATGACCTGGCTCATGTCCATATGCGATCCCAACGCTGGCCTTGGGAGAAAGGCATCAGCTGCAACACACCCCACCTCTTTGCCTGTGCTGGATGTTTTCTGACCCCAAAGGGGACAATTCCCCAGGCAGGGAGACCACACAGCCATGGTAAGGCCAATGCATGACAGCCTGGAGCAGAGCACAGCAGCAAGAAACCCAGCTGGCACCTTGGTGTCCAACAAAGAGGTCACAACAAAGCCTTCCTCTTCTCCAACAGCACAAAGTCAGGCATATTATTCCTAAGTGAGACCAAAGACCAGCTCAACTTCAACAACTCCAACAGGTACTGTAGGACATCATCAGAACAAGCACAGCTCTCACTGGTCCCCTCTGGTTGCCCCAAAGCAGGGCAGGGCAGCAGATGCCAAACCCACCAGGAGAACAGTGCAGGCAGCAAGCTGGAGGATGGGACATTGTCACCAGGCTGAATGAGGTCTTGCTTTAGCTCCAAACCCTGCAATGGGACCCGACCTGGAGCTCACCCACCACTCGGGGTTTATTCGAATTGTTAAGGCACTATTCTGGGCCGATTCTGCCGAGGAACAGCAACATCCTGCTCCTCTGTCCCAGGCCACCCTCCCGCCGGTCCCCAAGCCATCTGAGCTCCCCCAGGGACAGCTCACCAACTCCAGAGCATCCCCAGGAGCCCAGCTCCTGCAGAGAGGGCACACCAGAGCCTGGCACACTTAGGGCACCCCAGAAATGAACCCACAGCGAGCTGCAGATGCCCCGGGATGCAACGTGGGTGTCTGTGCTTTTGCCTACGGAGGGGCAAAACCTGGCACGGGGAAGGAAGACGTGGCGAGGGTTGCCAAGAAGAGTGTGCTGATGGTTTTCCAATGGGGACATCTGCCGTCGGGGCTCCTCCGTGGTGCCCACCTCTCAACCTTGTGGGAAAAGAGCCTGAATTGAAAGACCAGCTTTACAGTACAGGGATTCAAGCACCACTAACTAGATTTCGGCTTCGAAATGCCGATGCACCGGCAGGCAATCCTTCCCTCGAGCCCGGGTACCATGGGCATCTGCTTCTCCCAGCCCCGCCAGCATCCCGGCACGAAGATGGAGCTGGAGATGAAACCGAGAGTGACACCTCTTACCTACACCCTTACAGATGGACGGCGGGTCCCCCCAACACCCACGCTCCTCTGGAGGGGCCTCCTCCTGCTGCCCCTCTCTGCGGAGAACGACGTGTGAGAAAAAGGACTAAAAACCCAAAACAACCCCAAAACGAGGAGGAGGTGGGGGTAGAGAGCAAGCGAAGCCTTGTCTCCCCGGGAGCAGGGGGAGGCATTCCCGAAGGGCAGAGCAGTCCGTGCGGGCGCGTGGCCGGGGCGGGGGGCACCTAGTTGTTGTTGGAATTTATCCTCCCCGCGGGAAAGAGGGGAGGGGGTGGCGGTAGGTGGGGAGGGGGAGGGAGGGTCTGTGGGAGAGGATGGAGCAGCGGCAGGGGCAGGGGAGACACGCCGGGGCCGGGGGGCAGCGGGGCGGGGCTGGTGGCGGGTTGGGGGACAGCCGTGTCCGAGGCCAAGGGGTTGCTGACGCGGAAACATTTCTCCTTGTGGGCTTTGAGCATGTTGGAGAAGCGGAAGCGCTGGCCGCACACGTCGCAGGGGTACGGCTTCTCCCCCGTGTGGGTCCGGCGGTGCCGCTTCATGTTGGGGCGGCTGGTGAAGCTCTTCCCGCAGATCTCACAGATGTAGGGCTTCTCACCTGGGGGTGGGGAAGGTGCATGAGAAGCTGGTGGTTGGGCCGTGACCCCCCAAAATTAGAAGTGCAGAATCAGCTGGATTGGATAAGGCGTCTGACATCATCGAGTCCAACCTGTGACCCAACACCACCCTGCCAACCAGACCATGGCACTCAGTGCCCCATCCAGTCTTTCCCAAAACACCTCCAGGGGTGGTGACTCCACCACCTCCCCTGACAGTCCATTTCAATGCCCAATCACTCTCTCTGTAAAAGAACTTCTTCCTGATGTCCAACCTAAACCTCCCCTGGTGCAGCTCAAGACTCTGCCCTCTTGTTCCATTGCTGGTTCCCTGGAAGAAGAGCCCAACCCCAGCTGGCTACACCCTCCTGTCAGAGAGTTGTAGAGAGCAATAAGGTCTCCCTTGAGCCTCCACCTCTCCAGGCTGAACAACCCCAGCTCCCTCAGCCTCTCCTCACAGGACTTGTGCTCCAGTCCCTTCACCAGTCTCACTGTCCTTCCCTAGACCGGCTCCAGCACCAAAATATCCTTCCTTAACTGAGGGCCCAGAATTCAACACAGCACTTGAGGTGTGGCCTCACCAGTGCTGAGAACAGGGGAGGAATCCCCTCCCTGGTCCTGCTGGCCACACTATCCAGGATCCCACTGGCCTTCTTGGCCACCTGGGCACACATTGGCTCACGTTGAGCTTCTTATCCATCCAAACCCCCAGCTCTCTTTCTGCCTGGCCCCTCTCCAGCCACTCTGTCCCCAGCCTGTGGGGCTGCAGGGGGTTGTTGTGGCCAAAGAGCAGGACCCTGCACTAGGCTCATCCTGCCATCCACACAAAGGTGCCACTCCCATCCCACCACCCTCTCCCCAGAGCTCCTGACCTGTGTGTGTCTTCATGTGCTCATCAAAGTACTGCTTCATGTTGAAGTCCTTGCCACACCACTGGCACATGAACTGCTTGTGGCCGATGTGGATGCTCATGTGGGAGCGCAGCTGGTACTTGTACTGGAAGCGCTCGTTGCAGTTCTGGGGGGTTGAGATGGAGAGGACTTGCTGATGAGCATCCAAAAAACACATTCCCCTCAAGTCACCAGCAGTGAAGAAATCTCTTTTCCCCTCTCCTCAAGGAAGAACCCAAATAAATGGCTTTTCGGGACATACCCAGCCAGGTTTGCGGGCTGGATGGGCTTGGGGTGGGATGTAAGGTCCAGGCACTGGAGGGACAGATCCCTGCATTTAACAAGTTCCTTCATAATGTTGGTAGGACCCTCAAACCAGGAGGGGATGCAAAGTTTGGAACAGCGTGGGAACATCCTATAGCTGCACTGGCACAAAGCATGGGGAAAGCCTCAAGAAGTGGAAGGTCTTCCCCAAATGATCATTTTCATCCTCACTTGAGAGAACTGGGGGTGGGGCCACAGGCAGGACCTTACCTCGCATTTAAAAGGCTTTTCCCCAGAGTGCTGGAGGGAATGGACCTTGAGGGACATGCTGCGCTTGAAGGACTTCCCGCAGGTCTCACAGGTGAACGGCATGTCCTTGGTGTGTGCTGAGGGGGAGAGGGGCAGGGTCAGGTCCCCACACCTCCAGCATCCCTCTCCCCACACCTCCAACATCCCTATCCCCACACCTCCAGCATCCCTCTCCCCACATCTCCCACATCCCTCTCCCCACGCCTCCAGCATCCCTCTCCCCACATCTCCAGCATCCCTCTCCCCACATCCTGGCCATTGCTCCCAACACCAGTGCCCAACCCCATCTAACCCAAATCCATCTTGGGAAGATGCACAGCAGCAACATCTCAAGCACTAATTTCCTGCCAAAATCCTCCTTTTGTTTGGATCTCTTTGGTTCCTGCAAGGCCCAGAGACCTGACTGCCATTGCCATGAGCAATTTGCTTTTCAAAGCCCAGCACTGGTGTGGTCTGGTCCTATTTTAGAGGGGAAGGATGGTTACACTTCAAACCCTCCTCTGGTCACTTCTGAGGGCTCGTTTTTCTGGTTAAACAAAATAAAAGGGGTTCTCCAGCACCACAACCAACTCCTTCAAACCCAGAACTGAGCACACATGGGTTCAACATGAAATACCAGGGCAAATTTTGAGATGCTGATGTGAGAAAGCTCAACACCCAACATGACAGCAGCAAAAAACCAGCTTTCAGGGCCAAACTGATGCACGAAGAGCCCTAATGAAACCTCCCTGTGGCACCGGTGCCTCCCACACTCACCAACCATGTGTTTGCGCACGTGGGCCATGGTGTAGAACTTCTTCTCACAGATCTCACAGGAGAACTTCTTCTCTGCATAGCCATGCACGATCTTGTTGTGCTCATGGAGAGACCAGAGCTTCTTGAACCCCTTCCCACACGTCACACACTGCAAGGAGAGAGGGGATGGTGAGGGAAGGAGGGGAATGTGCCCAAACACCACCAGTAGTTTTGTTTCACTGGGCAATTACCTTCATCCATGGAAAGGGAACATCACCATGAAACCTACATGAGCTAAGACACCAAAAATCATAATGACCAGCCAGTCTGACACACACCTTGTCACTTCAAAACCTCCAAACCTCAAATTTCCATCCCTGGGATGAGGAAGGGACAATGACCTTCCAGGGAAGGATGTGGCATTCCCATCAGTGGCTGTGGTAGGACTTGCACAAACAGCAGCTCATGCACCAAGGCCCTGTTGTCATCTGGGAATTTTATTCCTAAATGGAGCCATCCCATAAAATAATCCCAACCCTCCATGCCTTAGGAGGCTGCAAAGAATATTGAAACAAGGGGAATCTCGAGCCAGGGCAGCACAACTTCAGTCTTCAGCAGATATTACAGAGACTTCACCACTAAATGAGTTTTCCAAACATATCTACAATTCTGTGATACCCAAATGGACCAAAATGGGCCCAAACAACCAGTCCATCAGCACAAGAAGAACAACACGGTGTGCAAAGTCTTCCCCGAGAAGTTCTGGTAGGGATTTGCTTCAGCTCCAACAAGTTCAATGTTTCTCTGGGAGTTCCCAGGAAAAGCTCCAGCTTTGGGGTGAGGTCTGTTTAAGGGCAGGTCAGTGCTCAGGGAAACACATTTGTCCATTCAGGAAACCATTGCTGGAGCTCAGGGATGGTAGGCAAGGACCCTGCCAGGAGCCAAGGGTCTCTCTTTCCTCCAAGGGTCAACTCTTTCCCCTCCATCTCTCCACAACTCATCTTCCTCTTGGTCAGCAGGGATAAAACCATCCCTTCTCCTGACAGATGTGTTGAGAAAATAATTCAGGCCTTGGAGGCACCTCATAACAGGTCTGAGCAGCACCAGTGGGCCCAGGGAGGGATTGATTTCTCCAGCTTCCCCCATTACCCAGGGGAACAGATGCTCGTTGATGGACTTCAACCAAACTTTGCTGGGATGCCGTGGAAAATACACCACTATGCTGTGAAGTCACAGTATCTCTCCATATGTATTTATATTTAGATGCCCAAGAGGCAAAATGAGGGTCACAGAGCCATTCCCAACCCTCATCATCTTCAGCTTGCTGTGCTCAAATGTCAACATGAGTAATCCTCTGAGTTTTACTGTTCCTGAGTGTGTATTTCCATGGATTCCAGTTTTATCTCTGCTTTAAGAGTTATTTCAGGGCAAATTCAGGACTAGAGCCTGATATCAAAGGCACATCAATATCCATTTTCTCCACTTCAAATGAAAAAGGCTGCAGGGGAATTTTAAAATGAAAGGTAGAGGGAAAGAAGCAGAGGTAGGAAAAACCTCAGGCTGGGACCAAACCCCCCTGGAGGGCTGAGCTCTGTGTCCTTGGTTACTGCAGAAAATCATCACTCAGAAGTGGGGAAGGAACGTCCAAATGAGGGGGAAAAATGGGAATATAAATTCTTGCAGTTTAAGAGGGAAACAAATGAAAAAAAGAGTTTGAGGCACACCCAATAAAGCAAAGGATGAATCTCTTTTCAGGTGGTGGAGGCAGGTTGCACATTATGGGGATGGGAAACGATCAAAGGCAGCAGGATGATGCCTAAAACCTAAACCATTATGGATTAAATTTGGGGACAACACAGGGAAAGAAAGCAGCAGAGCTGACTGGGATAAGAGGAATGGGTCCTTTATGGATCTGGTTAAAAACCAAGGGATAAAGACTGTCTATTATATGTATAGAGCTGAAAAAAATCCCTTCTCCATCCAGACATAATTCCATGGTCTATTGATAAAGTTATTCAATATTATCCGAGCAAAGGGAGTGAATTTGCCTATTTGTCAAATTAAAAATGCTCAATTAAGTGAGAGATAATGATCCCTTTTTCCACAGAAGGAGGTCACTGCGTGGGCAGCTGTGGCTCATCCTACTCCGAAACGGCTTGGAAAAAGGAAGGGGAAAAAAGCAATGAGGTGACAACCCCGTGTGACCCACCTGGAAAGCAGGTGAGGCTGAAGAAAGACTTTGGGAAAGCTCCTTTGGAATTGTCCAGGCTTTATGATAGGCTGTGAAACAGCCACCACCACTGAGGTGCTGGAGCTCATCCATTCTGGGATAAACAACCCAGAAAAGGGCCCTAAAGGGTCAGTGCTTCACCTGCGAGCTGAGACTGTCCCTACCTCCGTATTCCCTGCTCCCCAGTGCCAAAATCAGCCTCAGTCCTGATTTTATTTGGGATGCCATTGGCCAAGGACTCCACAAGCACTTGGGTTGTGTTACCTTCAGCAAGGAGACCTGGGAGATCATTTAAAATCTGGTCACTGGCTGGAAGGGTGAAATGGGTGAAGCTCTCCAGAAACGGGGATATTTTTAATTAGCAGCAGCAGCCTCGTGGAAAACAGCTCATTGTGGATTAGGATATGGGTTGGAGGGATCTTCAGGAATACACACCTTTGGCTGCTCTCGTGGGGGGGCCTCCCTGTCCCCCCAAAACTGCCCTGATTTAACAGAGTCAATTTGAAGCACGGGAACTCTTTAGCACAAGGGAAGGACACACCAAGCCTGACCCACCCAGGCCTGTCAAATGCTCTCAGAAATTCGCTCATACACACACACACACACACAAAAAAGCACAAAAGGCAGATTAAAACCATTTTAACTCCTGTCAGCAAATCTTCAAATGAAGCTAAACTGGGTTCAGGCTGGGTGGGAACGGCTGGAGTGTGTCACCATCAGGGGCTCGCAGTGTTTCATCCAGATTAACTGAACCGACTCAAAAGAAAAATTGCTCCTCCAAAATTAACTCCATGTTTCCACCCAACCAGCCAAGGGGAAGCCACAGAGCCCCGACACAAATGCCAGGGCACTGTGGGACCCTCCCTGAGCCTGAACACCAGTCACGGGTGAAGGAAGTTTCCTTCACATCTCCCACGTGCCATCCACAACATCAGGATTATCTGAGCACGAGCCCATCCCATGGTGGGATAACCTCCATGGTGTTTGGGATGTCCCTCCCCAGCTGGGATGTCCCATCGGGGTGGGATGCTCCTCTTTTGGTGGGATGTTCCCACCTTGGTGGGATGTCCAACCCTACTGGGATGCTCCAACCTTTGGCAAGATATTTCCCACTTGGTGGGATGCCCATCCCCAGTGGGTTGCTCCACCCCTTGGCAGGATATTTTCCCCAATGATGGGATGTCCAACCCTACTGGGATGCTCCACCCTTTGGTGGAACATTTCACCCTTGGTGGGATGTCCAACCCTATTGGGATGCTCCAACCTTTGGTAAGATATTTCCCCCTTGGTGGGATGCCCATCCCCAGTGGGTTGCTCCACCTCTTGGTAGGATATTTTCCCCAGTGATGGGATGTCCAACCCTACTGGGATGTTCCACCCCTTGGCAGGATATTTTCCCCACTGGTGGGATGTCCATCCCCGGTGGGATGTCCGTGCCCTGGTGGGGTGGGGCTGGCTCACCTGGATGTTCTTCTCGCAGTCGGTCTGGTGGTGCAGGAGCAGCTCACTCTCCAGCAGGAAGCGCTTCCCGCACTTGTCGCAGATCTGCATCCGGCTGTGCGTGACGTTCATGTGCTTCTCCAGGTACCAGCGGTTGTTGAAGATCCGGGGGCACTTCTTGCATGGATAATGCTGCTTCTCCTCCAGCTTCACCTTCTGACCCAAACCATCCTGTTCCTTTTTCCTCTTCCTCCCTCGCTGGCCTTCTTCTTCCTCCTCCTCCTCCTCTTCCACCTTGGCCATCTCCTGGGACCTGGTTGCCATGGTGGGTTTGGTGGCTTTGGATGCCCGGCTGCCCCTTCGGGGCTGCCCCCCCTTTTCCCTTTTCATCTCCGACGCGTCTTCATCATCATCGTCATCGTCCTCTTCTTCCGTCGTCTCCTCCAGGTCTTCCTCCTCACTGCGCTCCTCCTCCTCCTCATCACCCACCTCCGCATCCTCCTCCTCTTCCTCCTCCTCCTCCCCTTCCTCATTCTCCTCCTCCCCATCCTCCTCCGTGTCACGCCCGTCCCCGTCTGGCCGCCCCATCACGGCCGCCTCGCTGGCGGCCGCCTTGCCCTCCATGCCCTTGGACACGTTGAGGGTCTGGTTGTTGAGGTTCACCTCCACGATGATCTGCTCCCGGTTGTACGAGCCCTGGCTGTCCAGGTCCTCCTCGGACTCCTCCCCCTCCATCTTACACACAGTGCCGGGACCACCATCCTTCTCCTCCTTGTAGTACTGCTTGGCGGGGCCGGCGGGGAGCGTCCCACCGCCCGTCCCGTCCTCCACCCGCACCGAGTAGGGGTCGTTGCCCTCCCGGGCGTAGATTTTGGGGTGGGGGGCGTCCACCTCCTGCTTGATCTCGCAGTAGTAGGGCGGGGGCCCCGCGCAGCCCTCGGCGGGCAGGGCCATGTCGGTGGCCAGGCTGAGCGAGCGCGTGTCCAGGAGGTCCTGGCAGGACGAGGCGATGTTGTTCATCTGCAGCACGGCGGCCGCGTTCAGCACGTCCTGCACATTGCAGGAGTTGACGAGCAGCTTGGAGGTGTAGATGAAGTTGAGGATCTGCTGGAGGCCCTGCGAGGTGAGGGCCTCCAGGGAGAGCTCCACGCGCTGCAGCTGCTTGTTCTGGGTGAAGAGGGAGTGGAAGAACTGGCTGTAGGCTGCCAGGACCCCCTTGTGCGCCGGGAAGATGCTCTTGTGCTGCACCAGCACGATGTCCACGTCGCACAGGTCCGGCTGAAAGAGGCGCTGCTCGTTCAGTCTGTCCATCAAACACGTGAAGTGGAGGGCTACATCCTCCACCAGGGAGTACTCGGCAGAAGGGTAGTCAGTCGTTTTTTCGACTATCAGCTGTGGGGAGGAAGGAAATAAAATGGTTCAACAGGGCTCTTTACCCCCCAAAATCGCCCACCTGGCCATGCCACCCAACCCTGGACATGCATCCCAAGTCAGAGATGCCAAGTGAGAAGATCCACCATCATCCCCAGCTTGGAGACACCAACCAAAACCACTCCATCCCCAGCTATAAGATGCCACCCAAAAACACCCCATCCCCATCCCCAGCCTGGAGATGCCAACCAAAACCACTCCATCCCCAGCCTGGGGATGCCAACCAAAAACACTCCATCCCCAGCTACAAGATGCCGACCAAAAACACTCCATCCCCATTCTCAGTTACAAGATGCCAACCAAAATGCTCCACCACCAGCCCCAGCTTGGAGATGACAGCCAAAACCACTCCATTCCCATCCCCAGCCTGGAGATGCCAACCAAGAAACTCCACCACCAGCACCAGTCACAAGATGCCAACCAAAATTCTCCACTACCTGTCCCAGCTTGGAAAAGCCAACCAATATCACTTCATCCCCATCCCCAGCTTGGAGATGCCAACCAAAATGCTCCACCACCAGACCCAGCTTTGGAACACCAAGAAGCTCCATGGCCAGGCTTAGCTTGAAGACACCAACCAAGAAGTTCCACCAACAACTTGAGTCCAGCAGACTCAACCGAAGAGGAGAAACACCAACAAAAGGGCAGGTCAGGGCCGTAGGAGCACCCACAGATGTCCCTTCAACATGGGTAGGAGGCACCATGGATACCCCACCACCAGGGAGGTCCAAAGCCAGGCTTTGGCCCCCACTCACACAGAGACATCACACAGCAGAAGGGATGCCTTGACCTCCTGAACCAGATGGAGACCCAGGGGGGACATTTGCACCACGCTGGAAGCCAATTTTAAGCATCAGTTGAGATTTAACCCCCTAAACAAAAGGCAATTAGGATTTTAAACCTCCCTGTTTCTACAGATAATCCCACCCAGCCCCACATGCTCTGATATTTGCTGAATATCCCTCAGGATGATTGAAGTGCTTTTTATGCCTGTTTCAATTGCCTGGGGAAAGGCACTACCTGGGAAAATTCAGATGAGGGAGCAGCATTGCCCAGGCTGGGAATTGCTGCCACTGCCAGCCCTGCCCAGGCTCTGTTTGGTGGGTGTTTAATGGAGCTCAGTTGTATTTCCCACAGTCCAGCCCATCCCTGGATCTCCATCACCTCTCCGGGTCATGCCTGAGCCCCAGGATGGGTGTACCAGCTACATCCCAAATCCAAGGGGTATCCCAAGCTCTGAATCCTGTGTCCTGTGTTGAGAGCGGGTGGAATAACCCCTTTCCCTCTGCTTTCCCTGCAGAACACCCAATTTATGGATGGAGATGGGTCTGGATGAGTTAACACCCTCTTTCCCCACCATTGTGGGATGTGACCAAGGACATGGTGCAGAACAGTCATAGAGGTGGAGGGTTCAACCTGCTGGGTTCCTCCTGCACCTCCTACTCCAAAAAGAGTTTCTCAGCTCCCACTTTTTCTGGGACAAATGGCAGCTCTTGATCAACACAAGAATTCCAGCAAGACATAATTTTGTTTGTCTTGTGCTTTTTTTTTTTTTTGTGAGCCAAAGGCAAAAGCACACACAGACAAAAATGTTTAAATAATTAAAAAGGGTGTTTTCTTCTCTGTTTTCTCAACAAGTAAAAAATCCTTTCCCCCCTCCCTGCCAAAATTTTTCATTTCACTGGATTTCTGCTCCATGACCAACCCGTCCAAGCAATGAGGACGTCTGCTTTGCATGGTCCTGACAGACCTGGAGAGCCTGGAGAAACCAAGGGAAAAACAGCTCTGCTCCAAATTCTTGGCTCTCCAGCCTGGAGTGAGGCAAATAGGTAGTGAAAGAGGGAGGATTATATATATTTCATGTGTATTTATACATATATTTTATATTCTAATGCTCTACACAACCATGTTTCTATATATTTGAACTGTTCATATCTATAAAAACATACAAATACATAAATATATGAACACTTCATATGCATATTTGTTACAAAACGCCGCATCCCAGCTGGAACATCCATCCACCCCCTCCCCTTTTCTGAGCCTCGTGACTGCCAAGGACATTTTGACGAGATCTTGGATGGCTCAGCCCCCCCAAGACACGTCGAAAATAAATAATGATACACTAAATACCGAACGCTGAGGAGACAGCGAGAATCCAGAGGAGCACTTTGCTGTTTGCCAGGCTCTCTCTCAGAAACAAAAAAACCTGAATTCAGGTTTTTCCTGCTGGGATCCCTCCTTGGATCCATCTCACCTCGCTCCCCATGTAGGATGGGGAGAGGCCATGGAGAAATGGGTGCAAAACAGTGGGAATTGGGTCTGCCACCGCACAGCCCAGCCTGGAAAACAAAAGCAGGGCCTTTTATTTTATTTTATTATTTTTTTTAAAACCCTGGATCGAGGTTTTTTTGGCAAAAGGGGCCGATCCCTCACCCAGAGCCGGGGTTTGCCAGGCAGCCCTAATCAGTCCCAGCAGCGGCGAGGACAATGCGTGTCTTGGCCGCGTCCCGCCGGTGACTTCAGCCCGGGCTTGTCAGCAGGAGGCTTTTGCTCTTTATTGCTCTCAGATGCTTTTGGTGAGCCTGCCCAGAGGCAAAGCCCCAGCCAAGACAAGAGGCGCCTGCCGGGGTGAGAACCCAAGAAAGACCCCAAGTTGCCCCAAAACAACCCTCGGGCAGCTCCCGTCCCTGTGGCTCTGCTGGAGAGGAGAAGCCTGACTAATGGGGATTAATGGGAGGGTTAAATCCAGGACTCACCCTCTGGGAAAACACAAATGTTTGAAGTGTATGCATAGATATATTCCTATTAAAAACATATATATACGTATATTTTTAAAAGATCAGAGTTTTTGCTCTTTTCCACCATCACCGCCTTGGATGGTTTAGCCCCATGATAACAGGAGGGGACACAGGAGCAGGTCACCCATCCCATCTCCACCCCCAGGCTGGACTCAGGGTGCTCAGTGGGTGCATTAAACCAGGGTGAACCCTAAAACCAGCAGCCCCCAGCACACACCACCAACCTCTGAGCAAGGCCTTGGAACAAATGAAAAAAAAACCCAAAAAGCTAAAAATTATTAGAAAGCAGCACGTTCATGAATTCCCCACCCCGAGGGGCCAGTGGTGCCTCTGGCCAGCCCTCTCCGCCCTGACCCGGCTCTCCAGCTCTATTTTAAGTGTTTTCAAGTGATGCTGCCAAAGCCCCAACCCCAAACATCCATCAGGGCAGCCAGAGGATGGGGAGGATGCTTGGAGGGAGGGATGGGGTTGGTTGTGGGGAATGAGAGAAAAGGACAAGAGCGACATAGGAACGGTGATCAAAGGGGATGCTGGTGCTCACTTCACCAGGGCAGCCTCTCTCCTGCAAAGCCACCCAAAATCCTTCCACAGGAGGTGGAGCCCAAGCTCCATTTTCACCCACATCCCCACACGAGTCTCAGTTTCCCTACAAAGCCCCAACAACACCTGATAACCTCCCCTGCAAGGTGTCTGTTGCTGGAGTTAAATCAACATACTCTGAGGAAATGCTATTGCTCTTAGCAGGTGTTAAGAGCCAGATCCCCAAATGTTCCTGCAGCTCCAAACCTCCCCCAGGGTCCAGCAGGTCCAGCCACTCTGGATATATTTAAATACTCAAATCCTCAGCCCCCCAGAAGACCAGCTCTGACCTTCACCAGCCTCTCGCTCATTCATTTCTTTCTTTCTTTAGTTATTTACTTATTTATTCCATGTATATTGCCCTCATCACCAGAGCATTGGTGACCATGAGCAACTCTCTCCTGAATTACCACAGGATGAGGAGTTTTGGGGGATAAAATGCACATTTAGGTGGTGACAACCTCTTGCTTCACCCCAGGCAGACCAGCTGCCCATGAACCAGTTTCCATCCAGCACAAAATTTGGGGGCTTCTTTAAGTTTTTCACCCTCAAAATGCCCATAAAAAAAAAATTCTGCTTTTCTGTATCATTTCCAACCAACAAAACATTCACCACTGACCTTGAGTATTAAATTGCATTAAGGAAAAGTGCTTTAATAAGGAGCTGAATACGATGTCAGCACTTGATCCTCAAAAAACCCCATGTCCTTTCCTCAATTTGGACACGGCTGTACTTCAGGGTGAAAGAGCTTGGCTGGAACTGCTTAATGCCAGAACTCCACTTTTGCTAAAGAAATAATGTTAATAAACCTAGTTTTGCAGATTAATTTAAAGGATACAAAGGGGCACCATCAGAAATCCCAACCACTCGTGCTTTCGGTTTTAATCCTCGCTCTCCTACGATTTGCCCTCTGCTTTCCAGCCCCTTGGATAAAACCATAGTTTTGAGGCTGCACAGAGGGATTTTTTATTTTTTTTAAGGATAATGTGACTCTTGTGTCTTCCCACGACTCCCAAAACCAGGATACACCACGACGGAGCCGTCCCACAACGAGCGGCGCTGCCTGTGCCCATCCCGTTGCCAAACCACCCATGGAAACATGGCAGAGGGATAAACCACATCCCAACACATCCCTACCTCTCCTGCTCTGCTCCTGCTGCCTCCCTTTCTGGGGATCTCTCCCGTGGGTGCTCTGGGCACGGGACCGTGCTGGGCTGGAGGGGGGGGTTTGTTCCTTCTCCTCTGACCGCCGGGTGTTTTTATTTAATTAGGAGAGGGTTGTCCGGAAAAACAAGCAGGAAGGGAAAACAATAGCTCGGCCACAGCCCCGCCTGGCGAGGCGCCGGCCAGCACGGCCCTGAGCGCCCACCACCAGCATCCTGCCCACTGGGAGCACTGGGAGCACTGGGATGCTGCTGGAGCTGGACCATGCAGTCACCAGGGATGGTCCCATCTCATCTCTGGGATGGTGGTGACACCACGGAGAGTGGTGATTTTTCCCAGTGGGTTGTCTAAAATAGAGCCACGTGCTGACTATAGCAAGAGGAAACAGGCAGGGAAGGGGCTCAGCGATGATCCCAGAGCCTCTCCCATCCCAGGGTGTCAGACATCCCAAAAAACACCTCCCAGACTCTGCACAAGAGAAGAAGAGCATTAACCCAGCTGTGGGACACTTAGATGCTTCCCAGGCTTTTTTTTTTCTTCCCCCTCCCTTCTGATTGTTTTTAATTTTTAATTAATGGTATCCAGCATTTACAGGCTTTGGCTCGAAGCTCTTTTCCCAGGAGCAGCCTGGGAAGTTGGTAGCAGCACTGGGCCCACCAGCCTGTCCTCAGCACAAGGGAACAGGGACAACTCCTTCCCCCATCCTGTCCCCCTGCAGCCAAGGGGACACCTCTGCAGACGGGGGAAAGGTTCATTTGGGTTTTTCTCTCCTGCTGGCAGCAAGGGGAGAGCAGAGGGATGAGGTGGGATGAGCAACACAGGGCATCATTCCCTTGGGAGAAGGCACTGGCTTCCCCACAGCACAGCCCACAGAGGGTTAATGGCTCGGTGCTTTCTTATTTATTTTATAATTTTCAAATTTTTTAACCCTCTGCCCAGCCTCTTGGGATGTTTTTCTCTGTTTGTTTTGAGCACAGAGCCCCAAAGCCACAATGAGACTTCCACGGAGGGATGGACATATCAACCCTGCCGTCACCCCCCATCCCCAAACAGGTCCAGTGAGGGGGGTGCCACCACTGTGATGGCACTGGGGACACTGCCCCTCTGTTCCCCCAGAGGTGACACCAAGGGCAATGCCAAGCCATCCTGACCCACGTGAAGTCAAGCACCATCCCCTGTGCGAGCACAGCCTTTGCTGCAAAAATACTGAGGTTTCAGCAACGCCACGTCCTTTCCAGCCCAGGACAAACCCCAATCCCTTTGGAAGAGCGGAGGCACCAAAGCCAGGCTGGATGCACCCACCTGTCCCCTTGGTAAGGGCTGGCAGGGGTTCCTTGGGCAGCTCAGCCAGACCCAACACGTGGCACAGAAGCTCTGCAGGCAATCCCAGAGCTGCACAAAGCACGGAGCCAGGTGTGGAGCTGCAGCCCGAAGGGATGCTGTGGGATTTTGGCATCCCCCTGGCAATCACAGAGAGGACAGCAGGGCTGTGGGGTCCCTGCCAGAGCCTGGCACAGCCGGTGACACCCAGTTGATGGAGATGTCCCCGAGCCACCACCCTGGCACGGCGGGATGGGATGCTGTCCTCCTGTCTGCGGGATGCAGGACCTCCCTGTGGGATGCAGGACCTCCCGTGGAGCCACCACCGCAGTGGGAGAGCCCCGTGGATTCACAGACACGCAAAGCCACCGTCCCCTTCCCTCCCTCCCGTGCCCGGCAAAAACAAGCGGAGGGAAGACCGAGGGAGGAAACGAGGACAGAACCCAGGGCTGACCTCCCCAGCCGGGCTGGCGGCCAAGCGGCCGCGCCAGGGGCCGGCTCCGAGCGCTGCCCAGCCCGGGGGGAGCCCGGGGAGCAGCATCACCCCCTGGACCCCACAGATGTCCTGCTGTCACCGAGGGAGGGGGAGGATGCAGCAGGGCAGGCTGTGCTCAGAGCCTCCTGCGGCTCACAGGACCCCCCCAGGAACCCCAAATTCGGTTCCAGGAGCACAGATGGGGCAGTGGGGTGGTCACCGTGCCCCTTGTGCAGAGCCTGGAGGCATCATAACCCTGAGCCAGCCCCACTTCCATGTGGGAGAAGGGTGAGATGCCCAGAAAGCAAGGTGTGTGGGTGGGTGGATGGATGGATAGGTGGATGGATGGAGGGATGGAGGGATGGATGGAGGGATGGATGTATGGGTGGGTGAGTGGATGGATGGGTGGATGGATGGGTGGATGGATGGGTGGGTGGATGGGTGGGTGCTGTGGTGGATGCCCACTGAATGAGGTGGGCACCAGACAGCAGCATCCCCTTTCCCAGCACCATGGTTCCCATCCCTGGGGAAGCCACCATGACCTTCCAGGTGGGGCAACAGTGAGATGGGATATGTCACTTCCAAGGTTTGCCTTACACTCACCCCACAGCAAACCCTACAACCTCAGCACTTTCCACCCCAACCCCAGACCACAACACTGCCAGAGAGGCTCAAGGTTGAACCTCTCCCAACATCCCAGGCAGGGCTTTCCATCCTGGAGCATCCTCTCCAAACCCTGGCACTGCCTCCTGGAATGGTCCCATCTCCAGTTCCATCCTAAACTCAGCCTTGAACTGGGGTTCTTTGGGAACCAACAGTTGTGCTCCTCTGGTCCAGACATTGAATGGTTTGGGTTAGATGAGACTTTAAATATTACCTTGTTCCAAACCCCCTGCCATGGGCAGAACCACCCTTCCTCAGATCCAGTTGCCCAAACCAAGGATCTGGATGCACCAGATCCTTCCTGTTTGACACACTGAAAATTTTTATGAACATGCATCAAAATGCCTTACTTTTATCACTTTGTTCCAACAAACCCAACGCCTCAGGGAGCAGAGCTTTAACTCAGACATGGTGTCAGTGGCCCTGGCTCCAGGCAAAATACAGTATCGTAAAAATAATAATAAAAAAAGGTAATTGATTGTAATTAAGTCCTTTACCCATTGTATCTGCACTGCCATGGCCACTCTTTCCCCGCACCCAAAGCCATCCCAGGTTTCATCCTTGGCAGATGAACACTGAGGTTGGCTGAAGAGGGGACAGCAGCCCTGAAGGACATGGGGACGAGTCCTCAGTGTCCCCATGTGGGAAACCCAACAGGGCCATCCCTGCCCTGCACAAACCACTCCAGCAACACTTCCCAATGCGTTTCCCTTAGAAATAAGGAAAGCAAAATGAGGAGCAGGAGACACAGAGCCTGACCCTGAGCTCATCCTCCCCACCAGCACCCGCTCCTCCAGCCCTGGGGGGACCCGTGGGATGCCAGGGGACATGCGGGATGCAAACCACGGGCAGGATCCGGGTATCCCCATTTTTGGGGCCAGGCAAACGTGGCAGCAAATGAAAAACTTCATCTCTTGCTCTTTCCCAGAGTACTTTGCCACGGCCATCACCACGTCCCCACCTATAAAGGCTTAACTGCAGCAGCGTGGGAGAAGCCTCAGTTTCCTCCTGCAGCCGGAGCACGGAGGGTGGATGGGAAAATCAGCGATTCCCCCCAAACCTTCAAAGCCCCTCTGATGTTTTGACACATTCAGTTCATCCGCAAAAGGGTGTTTTTTTTTTCCCTTTTCCCCCTCCCGTTTTTCCTCCGGCAGAAAAATCCGCATCTTAAAAATAACCAATATTTAATCAACTCGCAGGCAACCTCCCGCTTCTCCCTCCTTTTTCCAAAGGAGCCGAATCCAGAGGCGGCAGCGGGTTATTTTTGTGGAGGGGGTGACATGCCTCTCCTCCAGACGGGAGACAGCAACACAAGGCCGTTTATCTCGCCTGGTAACAACCCAACACGCCGCTAATTCCTCCCAGGGAGAACAAAGCTCCGCCGTGGAGCCAAGCCGGGTGGGAAAAGGGACTCCGGCAAAACCCCCGGAGCGCTGCTTATCCCGACCCGCATCCTCGGGGGAAGTCCGTGCTCAGAGCCGGGGAGCGTTTGCAACCCGGCAAGGTTTCATCAGAGATCCAGGAGAAAAAAATATAATAATAAAAAAATCCCTTAACATCTTTCCAAGGAGGAATTTTTGCTCTGTAAAGCAAATTTGCCTCCGGTTCTTGCTGAGGCCGGGTGTGGAAGGAATGGTTGAATTCCCAACTTTTCCTCGTCTTCTTCTCGCAGGGCTTTTTGCTTGAGTGGGCTCCGGGCATCTCCATCCCCACGGCTCCCAAAAACACCCCGCTGGGTGCCCTGCTCCGTCAGCATCTCCTCGGGGAAGGGATGCAGGGGCACTTCCAGCAGCCGATTTCGGGATTTCATGCCAGCAGGAATTTCTCAGGCCGGGTGTGACTGACCGGCACGAACCCAAACCCCAATCCCAGTCCCAATCCCAACACGTTTACCCCCGGTGTCGGAGTCAGCGGGTGCCGAGCCCCATCCATCCCATCATCCCGTCCATCACCTCCCCGTGCTGGGCCAGCGTCCTTTCCTTATTTTTCCAAGCTTGCCCTCTCTTCCCCTTCCCGAAAAGCCTCTCGGACGCTTCCCGGGGTGTTGTGAGGGGCACGGAGCCAGCGGTGGGGCAATCACAGCCCCGCACTTTTAGGGCTGGGGAGGCACCGGGGGCAGCGGGAACTGCGGGCTGCGGTCCCGGCGCATCCCAAGGGGATTTCCCCTGCATCCTCCCAGCTCAGGCCTGCCCTCTGCAACTCAAACTAACCCCCCCAAAAAACTCCACCGGCCCATAAAATAGGTCACTGCCGCAGGCGAGAGCCCCGGCTCTGCTGCTCGGATTATTATTATCATTATTATTGTGTTTTTTTTAAGAGCGGCGATGGAAAAATCCCTCTCCCGACCCTCGGCGGGGTGGGATGCTGTGCCCTCCCCATCGGGGGGCTCCCAATATCCCCCAGACCCCCGGGAAAAGGGGACCCCCGGCGGGAACCAGCCATGGCAGGGGAGGTGGGGGGGGGGCAGGAATTGGCAAAATGATGGAGTCATCCGGGGAATGGGAATGGCCGAGGAAGCGGCATCTCCTGCAACCCCCCCCTTTAGCGAATCCTCAGCCGTGGGCGCCCCAAAAGTCTGCGTGTCCCCCAAATGCTGCCGCTGAGCCCCGAGTGGGAGCGCCGAGATGGGGCTGGGATCCCCTCGGTGGGGAGGGGTGGGGGTCAGACCCCTCTGCACGCCCCTTCTGCATCCCCCAAATCCCTCCAACACCCCCAAATCCCCCCTCAAGCCACCCCAAAGCGGCGGCGGGGGCGCGTTTTTAATGCCATTTTAACCAAATACAACGCGTTTCCCCCCGAATTCCACGCAATCCCCCCCCTCCCCCAGAGCTGCCGGCAATGCAGCCCCCGGCACGGGTGGGATGCGCTCTTT
>JAWWEW010000078.1:2225841-2263393 GCA_035583185.1 Anabacerthia variegaticeps
TCCAAGGCCAGGTTGGAGCACCCTGGGCTGGTGGAAGGTGTCCCTGCCCATGGCAGGGGGTGGGATGGGATGATCTTTAAGGCCCCTTCCCACCCAAACAGGTCTGGGATTCCATGAAAAACACCTGGTTTATGCTGCAGTGAGCCCAAAACTCCTGCTTGTCCTGCCCAGGATTTCTGTGCTCCACACAGGGAAACACCAGGTTACTGAGCTCACACCAAAGACTGAAGCAAACAAGGAAACACTTCCCTCTGCCCTTTTTACCTTCCACAATTAGTGCTTCCATCATGACAAAGCCAGCATTTCCACTGAAACCCAGTTTTTGTGGAACAGAAGGTCCACGAGACTAATGGCTTTATCCTCTGAGCTGCCACATCTGCTCCCATGAATCAATACCCCACTCCCAATGTGGATTTGGGAAGGAATATTTAGCTAAGTGGTCGAGCTCAGCCCATTCCCACATTTCCGTGGAGATCTGCTAAGTGTATCTGTCCACCACATACCTTGAGGAAAAGGGAGAGACCTGAAATCATGTGGAAATTCAAAATATTTGTTCCTGCCCTGACTGTTATGTAAACCCAGCGCAGAGTCTTGCTGAGGAATCATTCCCTATGTAGGTCAGGAGAAGGGAAGGGAACTTGTGCCCGAGTCATGCAAGGGACAAAAGCAGGAACAGAAATTGAAGCATATTTTTAATTTTCCTGCCTGTTTTCCCCTTCAAGCAGCACCGGGGGTTTTCCAGATGTAGAGAAAACAGCGTTTGCAGATATGTACAAAAGTTTATTTTACAAACAGCATCTACTTTGGAATAACAAAATTGCAAAAACATAGACCAAAGTTAGAAAATCAGCTCAGGGGGATGTTTTCTATGTGAGGTACAATTGAACAGAATTCACTAAGCACCTCCAACCCTTCCCTCACCCCCCTCCCAACCTGATGGAATTTTATAAATGTCTTTAATTCAAGATATGAAAGTCTTTAGTGACATTGCAGTAATTTTTGTTAACTACAGTTAATTGATTGACCACATTTCTATGACCTTTTCCTGGCCTTAAAAAGTCAAATCAGATCTGATCTATGATAAAAGTCTGATTCTGGAGTTATTTATTCCCTAATTAGTATTGAATGGTAATAGTTATATTTGTCTATTTTGTTACACACGAGCCCTCTAGTTCTATTCTCTTAGTAAGGGAAAAACAAGTTACATTGGTACTGAAAATGATGAAACTGCAACAAATATTACTGAAAGATCTGCTCAGGACTCTGCTACTGTTAGAAACCTGGCTATAAATGCATCCTGGCTTGAGTAAGAAATGTATTTCATGTTAAAAGGCATAAGAAGCTTACAAAAGATTGACTGGAAAGGGTTACGTGCACACACTTTGTCACTGAACTACAAGTGCAGGAAGGGGGAAACTTCAGGATTTCGGGTTCTCTTAGAAAAGTGAAAAAAATGGCAAATTCAGCTTCAGGAACGTGCATACAAACATCTTATTCAGCTGCTGATGGACAGAAATGGAGGGAATCATCACAGCCTGCAAACTTCCCTTTGAACTTGCTTTTCATGTTTTATAAGTGTATGAAAAAATTATCTAATTTGGGCTACTTTAATTCAATCAAAGAGAGAATGAATTGATGCCTGAGCGAGAAATAACCACTTTTAATTTTCAAAGCTGTTGGGGCCTGATGAGATTACAAAAAAAATCATTTCCAGTATTTGAAAACATTGGAGAAAAATGAAAGCATCTCCAGCTATTACAGAAAGTCAGTAATGAAAACTGTTATGATACAGCAGAGCTCGTTAGCTCTAATCAAACAATGTCAGTCTGTCTTGTCACTACAGACCCCAATTTGCAGGTCACCCTGTGCCAGTACAAATCTGGTTCTCAGCACACAGCTTCCTAAACCCTGGAAAACTTTACAGATTATTTTACAGCAACTCAGAATACTGCAAAAATTACTCAGTGGTCTTCAGCTCAAGTGTATTTATTTTTTGCAGACTGTTTACCTGGAACATGGAGTCATTTTTGGTAATAAACTTCCCAAGTGAAGTATTGGCCATGCTTTTCATCAGGCACCCCTGGCTTTTTGTAGCCCTACACTTCATTCTACAGTTTAATATCTGCAATATCAAGATGTGATATTCCCTATATGGAACACAGGATGGGATACAGCTACAGACATTTTATAAAGGAACCTTTAGAGGTGGTTTTCTTAAAAAGCTACCATCATGTCAGCTTTTTAAAAAGTGTTTTGGACAAACTCATGATGCACTCAATGCTTCCCAACATTCAGAATCCATCGAAGGATGCCAAGCACTGGAATAGGAACTGAAATCAAAGGCAAGAAGTGCTTAGAAACACTTCCTTGGCCTCTGAAGGACACTGCTGTTTATCACACAATTCATTTTTCAAACATAAAAACTTTAGACAGGTTGGATATTAAGCTCCAAACTCATTCATCACACTTTTGCTCACTGCTTGTCAGTTTGACAATTCCCACTGTGCATCCTCTCACCTTTCCCAGCAGAATTCTGCACCATCACAGTTTGGGGGGGGATTAAGACAGAGTGGCAGCTTTGTTTTCATTGCCTGTATCCTGTACATAATGCAATACCCAACAATCAAGACAGCACAGAATGCAGCTTCCAGCATTAAAAAAAGCATTTTCATAAACTAGAAACAGCAGCTTTTGTAAGAAATTGACTTCACAGTTTAATAGTTGCCAACACACATTTCCAGGGACAGGCAGAAAGCCCTAAAGGTGTTTATAAACACTCTGCTGCACCCAGAAAAGTGGTGGCAGCAATTCATCCATGGCTTGGAAAAGCTAATGCAAGGAAACAAAACTGGTGGGTTGGTTTTTTTTTATTGTTTTGCAAAAGTTGCATTTCACATAAAAAAATTAAAAAATAAACTCAGCTGTGGAGCTCAGTCCTTCTCTCTGTCAGCACAGAGTCGAGTTCACTGTTAAACAGGAAAGTTTCAGCTAATTCAGAAAACAACCTTCACTTGTGACACTGTGAAAACAGTGTGGGTTTTGTTTTTTTTTTGAATATAACACTGAAAAAATTCTGCCAGAGTTTCCATCCTCCAAGAAGTGGTTTCAGCTGTATCTGCTGCTCTCACTGGGGCTCCTGTGGTTGGAGTAGCTGCGATCGCTTTCGCTGTCCGAGCCGTAGGACCTGCAGGGCAAAGGTGACAATGGCTCAAAACTGCACCAGGGAAAACAGTGGTCAAGACAAGAATAAGAAAACATACAAGTCTTTTACAGGGTGAGGTTTCTTGTAACTCAACTATTCATGAGAGGATGCCCCAAATTGAAATCATTATCATCTCTACATGATGTGACCCCTGTGTAAGTCAAGCCAAGCTGTTTGCAACTTCTTGCCTTCTCTGTTACAGCTAAAACCCATCCAAACTTAATATTGTTGTAAGTGCTAATAGCTGACTGACAAAGATATTCTAACACATCTAATTTTACATTGCCAACTAAGACAATTTCACAAATCCTTGCTTTATATGCTGCATTTTCTTGTTTGAAGAAGGATCTTAAAAATTAGGCCCCACAACCACAGCAGAAAGTGTGTTTGTGTCTGCAGTGTGGAAATTGTGTATTAAAATGGTTTGGTTTATCCAGAAGAATTCCAAGCTCAGCACCTGGCCAAACATCAACAGAGTCCAGATGGTTTCAGACAAGCCACAGGACATATTCCAATTACACAGAATAAGCTTTCATTAGAAATTTTTTCAGCCTCCTGCCTGCCAGGGAAGCTTTCTAAATGAAAGGTGAGCATATCCTAAGCCAACATTATTTCTTTGAAGCCTCACAACATTCATTTTACAAGTTTATGTCCATATTCTTCATTGATCTCATTTATTTCAACAAGCTGAAAGTTGTCTTGTGGAAAGGGGTGAGAGCAAAATCCTTCAAGAGTTGGGATAAAGTTGTGAAAAAACTAATGTGAGAAGAGCATGGAAATTTACAGTAGTTTTAGAGACCTGGATGATTTATGACTAATAAGGGATGTCTATAAACCAATCGTCAGGGATATCAAATATGTATTTATCTATATCTCTATCTCCTGTTCCACCTCTGATCTCTTTGAAATGTGCTCACTTACACTTATATAAATCCCCTGGACTGAGCAGAATAAAATTTATTCCAAATCCATCAGATTTACAGGCAAAAACATTCTTTCAAAATACATTCTAGGAAGTTACAAATTCAGTCTGGATCGCAGTGCAATTGTTAATTCCTCTTCCAGATTGTTCTAAATCCACTTGTGCAGTTTAACCAGAAAGAATTTACCATCCAATGGAATTCTTTGCATACCAGGCAGCTTTTAATCCATCGCAGGGCACTTGATTTAAATCTTGAGAGTTAGTTCCCTGCATAGTTTTTAAAAATCACTTCATATTATTAAATAATAGAACTCATAGAACCATGATCACCAAATCCAACTGTTAACCTGGCACCACCACCACTGTCCTCACCACTGAACCATGTCCTCAAGTGCCATTTCCATGTGTTTTTTGAACATTTCCAGGGAGAGTGACTCCACCAAATCCCTGGGAATACATGCTAATGCTGAACAGATGCACGAACTGGAACTCCAATCTTTCTGATCCTGTTTCTTCCCCATCCTCATATTTAGTATGTTAGAAGTTCTGACTTCCTCACTCACTCGTTTTTAACTATTGCTGTTGGGAAGTGTATTTTTTATGCCTAGGGGGGGAAACCAGCACAGTGGCCTTTGTTAAACCTCCTATGTGTCTATTTAGGTATTTTCCCCCCAATCCAGTGTCACAGCACACCTGGACCTGCGGTCGTAGCTGCGGGACCGTCGGTAGCTGTCACTCCTTTTACTCCTGCTCCGACTCCGGCTGTAGTAACTGTCATAGGTGTAGGACCTACTTTAAAGGGAAAACAAGATCATTGTGAATTTACAGTTCCTTCTCTAAAATGCTGGTTTAAAGGACTTTTATACACAGAGATGGAAATTACTTTTGAAGGATGCCGCAAACAGCTCCACACTTTATCAAAGTTTCAACACAATTGTCTTCAAAAGAACAGCAAAAAAATCTCACATTTATTAATCTAGAAAAGACACACTAAGCATTTATGAAGTTTTGTGCTCTGGTTTTTTGCAGATGCAGTAAAAATCTTGCTTGCTAATGCTGCTGAAAACAAGCAAAGTGATTCCATTTATAACTCAATTTTATTTTACCAATAAAGGGGAATATGTTCACTATTTCTTATCTCATGACCTGTAACTGTAACGCCAGGATAATTTGGTTATTTCCACCTTTTAAGTGTCTTATATTGATTTTGCTGTGATTTGAGTTGCTACAATGATATTTTTAAGTACCACAGATCCCTGGAATGTTCCAGGCCAGGTTGGATGGGCCTTGGAGCAACCTGGGCTAGTGGAAGGTGTCCCTGCTCATGGCAGGGGAGTAGAATGGGATACTTAAGGTCCCTTCCAACCCAAACCATTCTAGACTCTATTAAAAGTCTATTTCAAAGAAATATACATCACAAGCATTCTTACACTAGGATATTCTTATTAACACTACACTGATTGTAGAGTTTGTACCCAACTCTAATCCATACCTGGATCGACTGTGATGACCGTAAGAGCTACTTCTGGATCGACTTCTGCTGTAGCTTCGACTGACAGAAACAAAAGCCCCGAGAAACTCAAAGTTAATAAACACAAGTGCTGAAGGGAGCAGGGAGAGGGGGAGCAAGAGGACAACAGCACATTTTTAAAGTATCTCCAAACACACAAACTTGCCTACGACTCTTGTAACTGTGGTAAGAACTGCTTCGACTTCTTGAGCGGTCTCTGCTGTACCACCCTCTGCTCCTGCTCCTGGAGTAGCTTCTTGACCTACAGGGAACAAGACAGAGCATCACTGAAGAGAAGAGCAGCACAAAACAGGAAGCAAATGAAGTTATACATCTTTATCTTTTAAACTAAGTATTTATTGCGTGTTTGCTGAGTGACAGAGCCATCATGTTGATCACAGGGCTAGAGGCTCTGGGGACAGGCTGGGAGAGCTGGGGGGGCTCACCTGGAGAAGGCTCCAGGGACACCTGAGACCCCCTTCCAGTGGCTAAAGGGGCTCCAGGAGAGCTGGAGAGGGACTGGGGACAAGGCATGGAGGGACAGGACAAGGGGGGATGCCATCAAATGAACAAAAGGCAGGGTGAGATGGGATATTGAGAGGGAATTCTTCCTTGTGAAGGTGGGCAAACCCTGGCACAGGTTGCCCAGAGAAGCTGTGGCTGCCCCATCCCTGGAAGTGTCCAAGGCCAGGTTGGAGCAATCTGGGCTGGTGGAAGGTGTCCCTACCCATGGCAGGAGGTGAACTGGATGGTCTTTCAGGTCCCTTCCAACCCAACCCCCTCTATAACTCTATGACACAGGGCTGCTCCAAAGGAAAACCTGAGATGAGAACCATGCCTTGAGAAGCTGAGACCTTTCAAGCTCCCAGGTGGGAGCAGCACAACCACCTCACCTGTACGAATAGGTAGAACTGCGGGATCGGCTCCTCGAGTGACTGTACGACATGGACCTCGTTCTGTGTCTGGACTTGGACTCGGATTTACTCCGGGACCTACTGAGGCTCCTGGATGGGCTGTTGTCATCTCTGCTTGGAGATTCTTCCTCACTGGAACTCTCTTGGTTCCTCGGGCGCCGATTGAGCCGGGCTGTTTTCCTGACTTCGTCGAACAGAGAGCCAGGCCTGACTTTATTCTTTGCTTTTATTTCAATTCTTAGACCTGCTGGTTTAGGCTCCGGTGCTGCTGCTACATTCTTAACCTCTGTGGTTGTACTAATTGGTGGTGGTTGCAAGTTACCAACACCTTGCAAAGGCTTCCATTTATTGTCTACCATATTGCTTTGTGCATTTTCAGTGACTTCACTTTTTATAGTACAGTCTTTAGCACTAAACACAGAGTTGCTTTCTTGCCTCCCTGTCTCCTTTTCTTCTTTAATATTAATCAAGTCTCTAATGTTGTTTCCTAGTTTAACAGCTTCTTGCTCAGGGGTCTCAACCTGTAACTCTTTTTTTATACCAGCACTCACAACCTGGGGTTTAGCAGTGAGGACGACAGGAGACAAAATGTCCACATCCACCTTCCCTGGCGAGTTACGATCCGGAGTACAAATCTCCATGTTGTCATCTGTCTGAATGACATCTTCCAATCCGTTCTGGTTATTTTCCTCAGCGTGTTTCATCTCATTCTTGGTGGCAGAAACATTTATTCCTGAGTTTAAAAGACTGGTTGAAGTGTTTGTTTCACTGCTCTCTTTATTGAGGTTGCTGTGATCTGGGGAGGCCCCACATGTGGCGTTTTTATCTGAAAGATTTTCACTCACACACGACTTTTCACCGTTTCCCATTTTTTCTGTGACTATTTCATCCTTTTCATAAACTTGTTTTTTATCCTTCATGTCCCTGGTAAGCTGCTTTTCATTTTTATCATCCTTGGTAACCGGCTTTTCATTTATCTCATCGTCTTCTTCTTCACCGAACTCGAGGGGGGGCTGCCAGTGAAACATTTCTTTTCTTTTCTGGACTTTGTGTTTTTTCTCCTTTTTCCCTTTGGACTTTTCTTTTGCTTTTTTGGAATGGGATTTTTTGAGTTGTTTCTTCAAGCTGTGTTTGTGTTTTTTTGCCTTACCTTGAGTGTCTGCTGAGCTAGAACAAGAACTGTCAGATTCAGAAGATGACAACTGTTTGCTTGTCTTCCACGTGCGATCAGAGCCCAAAAAGCCCTCTGAGGAATTGGATTGCTTCTTAATCCTTTTGGTGACACTAAGCTCTGTATCAGACCCCGAGGTGGCCTCTCCTTCTTCTTTACTGGAGGAGGGTCTGGAATCCCCCCTATTATGCCTCACCTCTCCTCTTTCAGAGTTCGATTCCGAGTCCCACTTGCTGCCTGAGTAGGATTTCCGTCTCGTTTTCACGACACCTCTGGGCTGCTCCAGAGGTTTCTCCTTTGCTGCTTTCCTCCTGCAGTGATCAGAATCCCGCTCACCCTTGGACTTCTCCTCCCCTCTCTCAGAACTTAAGCTATTTTTATCCTGCTTCTGAGTATCTCCTTCTACTGGAAAACGACCTTCCTTCTCCTGCACTGCTTTTGTCTTGGCAGAGCCCTCGCTGTCAGTGGAGAAGTCCGAGGACGACAAAGTGTCACTTTCCTTCAAGCCTTGGGAAGACTCGTCGTAGTCTTTGGGACGTTTGTAAGGCAGAGTGCTTTCCGAGCTCGTTTCCTGCCGCAGTTTGAGGCCCCGGGCTTTCTGATCACTGGACATGGATTTCCTGTTGTCCCCGTGCCTGTCGTCATCACTGAGGGAATAAGAAGATGTGGACTCGCTGTACCCCGACCTGTCACTGCGGTATTTGCTCGGTGACGGCGACCTGCCCGAGGAATGAGACTTTGTCCTAGAGCTCGAGGGGCTTCTGGATCTCGTGTAAGACCTTGAGTACGACCGACTTGGGGAGGACCTGCTCCTGGATCTTGGCCAGCTCTCTGAGCTCCTGTCACTGCGGCCTTTGGAATAGCCACTCCGGTCGCTCTCCGAGCTCCTTTCCCGCTTGCGATAGGAGGAGGAGGCGCTCGCCTCTTTAACGACCACCAGACTGTAGTTGGTTTGGGTGGGTATTAAATGGGTTGTTTTAGCTTTCATTTCCTGAATTCGCTCGTAAGATGGCTTCCAAGGCTTCTGCCCGGGTTTCCACCTTGAGGGGGGGGGACTGTCACTTAAGGGTATCACAGGGAGGTTCTCTGGGACAACTGGGGGGACAACGACTTTGTCACTCGGCAGTAAAACCGCTCGGACGGGCTCGGCTGTCTTGGCCAACTTATTGTCGTTTAATCGTGTCGAGATATTTCGTGGAGAACTGGGAACAATCTTTTGCTGCCTGGGGTTAGAACTTGACCTCGACCTACTTCGAGAACGCGATGATTTAGAGGCTGATCTTGATCTAGAACTTCTTCGGGAGTAAGACCTTGATTTAGACCTAGATCTGGATCTGTAGTAAGACCGAGACCCTCTGCTTGATAAAGACGATGAGCTCTGGTCTTCCTTATCAGACTTTGACCAGCCTCTTCTGGACGAGCGTCGAGAAGACAGCGAAGAAGAACGAGATTTCCTCTCACGATCACAAGAGGATTTTGTCCTCCTGTGGAAGGAGTGAGGAGATTCCACATCCGACGAGGCCGAAGCTTTCTTTTTCTTCGTTTGCTTGTGCTTCTTGAAATGCTTCTGCTTTTTGGACTTCTTTTTATGCTTCACCTTCTTCTTCTCTTTCCTGTGCTTCTTGTGGTGGCTGGAATACCTCGCAGTGCTTAGATCAGCATAACCATTGTGTGACCACGACCTGGATCTCCGCGACGCGCTTCTCTCGTCCCACCTGCTTGTACATGGGTCACTCAGCCTGGAACCAACAAACAAGACCCACACTAAGTGAAAATGCTTTCAAAACGGAAGTTTAAAAAATAATTTCATTTTAATTTAGGATACAAAAACCCCAACAGACACACTTCAGTACCAGGCAATTGTGTTCTGGCTGAGCTTCTTACTTAAGAGACAGAATTACAGCACTATCAAGAGCTACTTCTCTCTGAGAAATAAATCAGCCAACATCAGCACATTTTGCCTGTTGTAGAACCTGTGAGAAGAGCCATAATGGTTTAATTACCCTTGTCTGTAGGACTTTGACCTCTACAACTACATGACTTCTAAGCCACGTTTAAATATTAATATTATTAAATATTAATATTATCAATACCACTAATATTATTTCTATTGTAAGTATTATATATTATTAAATATTTAATTTTTAAAACTTAGCATATAAAAAAGAACCACCAAAAACATTTGCAATTCTTCAGTAATGGTTACATATAATATTTTTCAGTTTTCCTTGTGAGGTTCCTCTCTCCTAATTTGAGAGGAGCTCATATTTAGTATCAAATCAGAAATTTTGGAGAGCTGCCTTCCATCCAGCACACAGTTTGCAACTGCAAGAAGAACATATAACTGAGACCATAAAGGGTTGGTGGACTCAACTGTCTTACTTGGTACCCAAAGACACCACATAACCCAGTCTGAGGCTAAAGGAAATCACAGAATATTTAAGATTGGAAAAGACCTTTACCATGACCCGTCAACCTTGTCCTCAAGTGCCACATCCACATTTTCTGAACACTTCCAGGGATGGTGACTCCACCACTTCTTTCCACTCTTTACAACCCTTTCTGTGAAAGAAATTTTTCCTACTAATCTAATCTAATCTAAACTTCCCCTGGCACAACTTGAGGCCCTTTCTTCTCATCCTGGTGCCTCTACATGGTTCATTTACACAATTAAAGCCTACCACACGACAAGACATTTAGAACTTGGCTCTTACTTGTCTCCTTTACTCCACTTCTCCCCACTGGGTGGTCGGTAGGTCCGCAGCCTCTGCATTTCCTCTCTCCAGTGAGGGGGGGTCTCGCTGCTCTCGTCGTCGTCGGATTCGGAACACGACCGCGAGCGGGGCGGGGTGTGGTATCGCTACCAAAGCACAGAAAGGCACCTCTAAGATGTGTTTTTCTCACACAGCAAACTCTATCTTTTCCTACTCAGGGCATTTTATAAAGCTTTGGAGAGGCCCAGCAGCTCACCTTGTTTTTGATAAATATAAAAGGAAGGATCAAGGAAGAGGCTGTGGAGTCCCTTTTGGGATAACACAGTTCCTGCCTCTTTTTCAGGAGGCTGAAGCACAGATGTTTCACTTGAGCTAGCAGACACTTAACTGCTGTTCAGCTCTCCAGAAATGAGAATTCAGTTTAAAACACCTTCTAAGATATAAAAAAAGGTAGAAAACCCAACAGAAAAAAACCAGCAAAAAACCCTCAAACTCCTCACAAAAAATAAAAGCTTCCTATTTAAAGAATTATGCTTAGGCACAGCATTTAAGTGGGCAATAAGAGCTACTTGTGCAGCAGAGAAAAAAACCGTTCTGATATTGCTAACTTGTTCTTTTCCATTACCCAGTTGGATACACACTTAGGTAAACTTTGTGAGGAAATCAGATGCTCCTTGACTCAAGAGAAAACACATCTGGATTTGACTCAATTATTTCGAGCCACTTAGGAAAGCAGGAAAAGGGGGAAAAAGGTGTTGTCCCCAATAATAAAACCAGAAAGATGCATATATTGATTTATCCAGTTAATTCCAGAAGTCTTAATTTAAGATACCCCTGTTTATATTAAAAAATATAACATGCCTTCCCTATAGTTTGGGCTGAAGCAATGATTACTTAAAGGAGCTTTTACAGATGACTGGATGTGAAGATGTCCCCAGTTCTCAAATATTATGCTCAGGAGTAGCTTGGAATCTACAAATAAGTACTTTAGAAACCATCAAACAGCTTCACCCTGGACAGAAACTGTTGCTGATCAGACTATTAAAGATGGCAGAAAAATGTGTTTCTCAACCCAACTGCTGGCCCTAAACTACATCTTGTTCTCATTCTTAACTGTTTGCAAGAGGGTGTTAAAATGATGAAAAACAGGACAGAAACCCCAATACCTGTCAAAAGCCAATTCCACTCAGCTTTAAGTTGTATTTCCCAAAGTCTTTATTTACATAAATATTCAAACCCATTCCATTTAAAAGGCTTTAGTGGATCCCACAAGTGTCAAATACAAATACAAGCTGCCAGATGCAAAGGCAGCTGCCACATGTCATGTCAAGGCTGGCAAATAAGGGCTGAGGCTCAAACACTCCAATACCTTGTCCCATACTGTGGCAACTAAGCTGTTAATTTTGTGACTTAAAATAATTGTATCATGGGGATCAGTGGAAAAGCACTTCCCAAATCCAGTGGCTATTATATAAGAAAATCATGCTCAGAGGAGTCTCAGCTTAAACCATCCTAATGAATCTTTTCATTAGAATATATATATTGATTTCTGTGTATACACTTTTTTGACAACTTCCACTTGCCAAAATACTTGGCAGGCCCAAGTTTTGGTTTGGTTTATGGTTACCCAAATGCCACCTGCTAAGCTGATCCAGGAAAATGACTCTACAGGGGAAGAATATGCTCAGTCATGGTACTCTACTGTGTGAATCAAATGCACAATTACAAAAGCTTCTCTTACTTTCTGCCTCTTGTAGTGATTGGAAAACAACAGCACAGCTGTGCAGCTTTTTGGGCTATTAGAGAAGAGACAAGAGAAACTTTGGAATTGTACATCAGAAAGGGCTGCAGACACCCAGGACACTGGTTTGTGTTGCAGTTCTAATGCCCAGAGAAAACAGCAAGGAAATCCAATGAATAGGGAAGAATAAAAGCCCTTGTCACTTCTCATTGCTTTAAGTCTTGTGGCTTGTGTGGGACAAATCTGCCTGAATTACTTTCCATCTTTTTATTCTTCTGTTTGAGGACTTCTTCTAGCTGAGAATTAGAGACTTTTCTCCTCAAACTAAGTAAAAAGACATTAACAAGAAGCAATGAGAATCTGCATTATAAAATCAACTACCTGACATTATTCCGACCTCCTAAACCAGAATCTACAACATGTAAATAAAGTGTCATACAAAGGCTCCAAGGAAATTCAAAGCTCAAGGTCAGAGGAGACACTCTGGGGGAGAGGAAATAAATAAATAAAGTTGTCACATACTATTGTGCCTCTTCCTTTAATTTTTCGTCCAGATTTAGAGACTGATGGTTTCTGGTCAGTCAGGACTGGCGTGGCATCAAGAAGCTTCCTACACAAATTAATAAAATATGAGCTTACATGCAAAAAAAACCCAATTAACTAAAAACCAGTTGAAGTTAATAAGGAAAAATATTCATCATCTTATTCATTCATTTTGAGGCAGAACTAAGAATCCAGCGAATTTTCCGAGAAATAAGACAATTCTGCAACAAAAGGCAAATCAACATGTATTTGTTTCCAACCAAATGTGCAGCCTGATCTCTTCACACATAAATAAATGCTAACAAAGGCCTTGCAAAAGACTTGTTACAAAAGGTTAATTTGTGTTTGGGGCACAAATCCTGAAGACAACACGGACAGAAGGGTTTCAGGATCTCAGCTCATGACAGTGCTCATCAGGTTTTACAGCCTGGCTTCTTTCCTAAGCAACAAGAGGGACTTCAACACTCCTTTTTACAGTTTGTGTAATATCCTCAAAAGAAATAGTTACTAAATCTTTGGAGACATGAGTGATGTTTCAAGAAAAGACTTACAGGACAGCAAACCATTAATTGAAATTAAAAATGAAAGACAAACAACAAAACACCAAACAAACCAAACACTGATTTTACAGATATTTGGCACTAAGTAATGTCTCAGCTCAGACTCCAAAAGCAAGAAAATTTGATAAAAAACAACCCAACTGTAATCTGGTGAAGGTGTAAAACACCAATTGAACTTCTCATGAGCTCCTGACTTCCCTGGCAGCAAAAGGAGGGAATTTTCTTAGTCTCAAACATTGCTAAGTCATAAAATTCCAGGTGACTGTTTGAACCAAAGTTACTTCTTCAGTCTAAGACTGATGCAAAATCACCTCTCCCAATCCCAAGTCTCCCCTGCAGCCAAACATTTCCTGTGGTTTCTATTGCAAAATTTCTTCTCAAATTATTCCCATATTTTTTTTACACCAACTATAACTGAGTTTAACATGTGTGATCCTCGAGGACCAATGAAACCAACCAACTCAGGAGCTCTCAGTGAAAAACCTTGGCCCAGGCTGGGAGGAATATTACAGAGCAAACTGGAAAAAGGAGAATTAAATGCAGAATGTGGGACACTACGGGCAGGAGCGTCGGGAACTGAACGTTAACAGGAATATTTCATGCACAGTTTTCACCAAGTCAGAAGAAAAAGCTCAGAGTTCCTTACGGTTCAGGCTCTACATTGACAACAGGCACATCTCTTCTGAGCAAAAATCTATTTTCAGGCACTGGGGGAATTTCTTCAGGACGTACCACAGGCTTGTCCCTCTTTGTGCTCATGTCGGCTCTGTCTGTGACATCGCTCTTGTCAGAAAGGCTGCTATGGGGACAATTGGGAGAAATCACTGTCAGCTGGGAAAACACCCCTTTTCCAAGAGAATTCCAACCCAAGTTCACATGAAGCATCAAACTTACAGATGGTTGAACAACCCAAAGGTTTCCAACAACCCGTTTCAGGCTAAAGGAAGGATGGTCAACTATCACAGGGGAAAAGGTTCAGTCCTTGTTTTACAGCAAATAATGTTGCTCTGAATTTACAACTTGTCATGAAATGTTTTTGAATCTGATCAAATATACATCAAAACTCTATTATTTGTCTAAAGTCTCATTTAACAAAGGTGCACTGAGCCCCAAATGCTTTCACATGCTGAAATTTACTCATGTCAGTGTCACTGTAGATTCTGTCTACAAAGATCTTGAATTCATGGAAAGCTCAACAGGCTCAGCTTTAGGGTTTTTTACTTGTTTTGTTTGTTTATAAAATCAAGCATCAAAATTCAAACTGACATAAAAGCATTTTCATATTCACTGCTTGGGCACCTCATGAAAACAAAGGAGAATTTCTCAGACTTCTCCAAAATTCTTAAACTTAAGGGACTAGTCACCGTCTTTGGTTTGAGCTTCGCTTGCACCTTGGGTCCTCTTTTTTCCTCTCTTCCTTCCTGCGTTTTTTGGACTGTTTGGTTTTAGCTCTTCTTTTCCTCTTTCTCCTCCTGCTCCTTTCATTTTCAGCTTCACTTTCAGATGAAGAGTCTGAAGAGCTGGATGCACTGGAGGAGGACTCGGAGCCTTCGGACTCAGAGCACACTTTCTTCTTCTTCTCCAAAGCTTCAAACAGATATTTTAAATTTACCCTGTGTATTTGTGTGTACACAGCACAAAATTTTATAAATGTATAAATAGATATATATAAATGTTGATTCAGTGGGCCCTTTTTCACAATGAGTTGCATTAAAGAACCATAATAAAAATCCCTCTAATTGTGTCCACTCTAAATCCATATTGGAATGACACAATTTCCAGCAAAGACAGGAATACACAGATAAGCAAGATCATTTGTAGTGAAAAAGAGTTTCTTTAGAAAACAATGCACAGGTTGCAAAACAAAGCTGAAGAACAAATGAACTGCAGCCTCAATTGTATATTCTTTATTTCTAAAGCTTTGTCATTGTCTCTTGTCTGCCTCATATCTTTACAAAATCCATGCTCTTGACTTTCCCTAAAGGACATAAATAACTACTTTTGACCTTCCTTAAGGAAATGTAAAGTAGAAAATGCAAACTTGTAACACTCCACTATATCAGAGACTGTCCAAACACGTATTGCAGATAATTTACACCCTATAAATCTTCATGATAAGGAAAATTATGTTGACTCCATACATTGCATATATTAACACTCCAAAGGTTTATTTTAAGATCAGGTAGAAAGCACAAAATCCAACTTCCAGAAAAGCATCTTTGTGTCTCCCTCTTTGAAACCCAGAGAAATAACTCCTCATTAGGAGTTTGCCACATTAACAGGAATTGAGGAGGGAGGAAGCACAAACACATTTTGCAAGGGGCAAATCTTTGCTGTGCCTTCCTTACCTCCACCACGATTTAAGTTTTAGAGGCTTGTAAGAATTAATTCAAACTCTGGAGATTTACCACCAGGATTTTTAGCTATTGGCATCATTTTTCCACCCCTTAGGATTGGGAATGTGTGTGCTCACCCTCCTTGGCAGATCTGGTGACGAGCACCCCGCAGTCGATGACCCGAACGTCAGCGTAGGGCCGGCTCGCAGTGTCAGTTTTGAGGTTTTCTATCTGTTCTATGACTTCAAACCCAGAAATAACCAGGCCAAAGACAACGTGCACGCTGCAGAAAGAGGACATTGGCAAGGTACAAAACTGTTATTGTTTTCTGGTGAATTTCAGGTTTAAAAAGTCAGTCAAAAATGGAAGTATTTGGCTCTTAATGCATTAAAACCAAGATTTCTGAATTTGAGGGAAATGCTTGCTGTCACTCTATTTTCTGCTACATGGGCAGGGTGAACAGACCATAATACTTCCCCCACCCTTCCATTTTTGCAATTTTGTGCAACAGAGAGCAAGAGTCCATATATAAACATGACACAAGTGCAGTTTTCCCCAGAGGAGAACAATTTATAGGCCTCTCAGAGCTCAGAATACAAACTCCCCCCTGGCACTGCAGGGACAGTTATAATTCAGGAATCCTCCATTTTGTTCTATGGGACCACATTTCTCTTCCCTTCTTCCACTTGCCCCATAAATTCTGGGGATGAAAACACGCCTCAAAAGAGCTGACTATTCAAATATATTCAACTTGACAATTGAGCTCCCTGATTTATGGGCTGAGGGCAGCAACCAGTTTTAAAGGAATAATGTTAGGATTTAAGGCAATCCAAGTTTTTGTCCCGCTTTAGGAAATAACTTGCAACTTGAAATTTTTTATAGAACTTTTGAAACTTTTGTTTCCCATCTTGTGCTATTGTATAATGTTTCCCAGAATTAAGAATTTGTTTCCCCCATTGTTGTCTACTTTCAATATAACATGTGAAGACTTAAAACCTTCCAACTTTAGCCATCGCTGGAGAAACTGGAAAGGATTCTTACCCATCGAGATGAGGAGCAGGTTTGGTTGTTCTGTTTGACAAACAGCAAGATGGGAAGATGGTAAAATAAAATAAAATCAGGGATTCGGATGAAGTAAAAGAGGAGAATGACACAGGGGAAAAAAAAAAAGAAAAGAGGTGAAGGTAAGACAAAAAAATAGTGAAAAAATCCAGTTACATACATGGAATTAAACAAATTAAAATTACAGATTTTACATAAAATATTTTTTTTAAGCTTTTACATAAAATTTGAAGTTTAACTAACTGTGCCTACTTGAAAGTTGTACCATTTTCTGCATGCAGTAAACAATTGTCAAATATGTGTCTTTAAATACTCATTTACTATAACTCTATGAGCTGTAATCACAGAGAAGATAAAATTTGGCAACAAATATTGGGTAACTAACGGAATTTAAATGGTTTTGAGGTTATTAACTGAGATCACAAGGTCACTTTAAAGTCATTTAGAAGAGCTAGGATGTGTGAGAGTCTGTGCTTCACCCCTCCCTCCCACCCCTCCCTTCTCACTCTCCCTGTACCTGCTTGGCCTGGTGACTGGGAACCCAAAGCAGCAGCTCTGCCCTGACTCACCAAACCCTCAGCTCCCCAAAGCACCAGCAGACATCGTGTGCCACCCTCCTTCCTGCTTGCCAGCTCCTCACATGCAGCTTCAAGGGGAAATGCAGCTGCATTTTGTACCAATCTTTTGGATTCTAACACTGGGACCTGGTGTCTCTCTCTCTCCTTTTCCAAAACCAAAGTTACTTCTCCACGTGAGCCTCAACTCCTTCCTGTGCACAGGGAACCTTTCTCTGCAGACCAACTGAGTAAAGAACATCAGAACCTGCCCATATACTGGGGCAGAAATAAAGTAAAAATCAAGAAAATTTGCACTTGAAGTTGCTTTAGTATGTGAAAACTTTGTCTCTCTCCTCCCAAGCCTTATTTTGCTTTTCAAGCCTTCTTTCAATGCACTCCCCTCTCTCAAAATCAACAATCAATCACAGATGCTTCTGCTGAATTTACAGTAACACAGATTTGGTAGGATGAAGTCAGTTTTTCACTGCTCTAATAAAATACTGCTTCTTAAACATATCTTCCCTCGAGTTTTGAGCTATTAGGTCACAAAACACTGCAGTGCTGGAACACATCCCAAAAGATGGAACTGTGGATCAGGAGTGTTTACACTCTTGATTTGTCTTTAAGCTCCAAATGCCGAGACCTTCCACTTCTGTAACACTGAATAACACAGAAAACTTCCTTGCTTTAACACAGGGGAACAAATGCTATTAAGAGACCATTACATTTCTCAAGAGTAGGGTTTTTTCTTCTCTGGTTTTCCCTTGCTAATAAAGTGTGTTTCTTCAATGAGAAAAATCCTTCCAGCTTTGGAATTTCTTTAAGCAAGAGTTAACTGCATTAACAACCCGCTGTTAAGTACAGAGTTTAAGTGGCTTTAATGATAAAGCTGATTTAAAAGTGTGAAGAAACCAGAAGTGGGTTCCTTCAATGAACCCAAAGCATGGAAAACTCAGGGTTTCGAATTAGCTGGTTCAACCACAGGGGCTCTGGAGGCTGCAGCTGCATTTAAGGCTAATTAAGCCATTACCTAAGCAGGAACTTACTCTAGACTAGTCCTTACTCAGCAAAGAAAGGGACAGTTGGTGCTTAAAACCCATGCAGAGGTTTCTCCCATTGCACTGGCAATTTGGGAGAGAATATGGATAGGGTTTCTCACCTTGTTCATGCAGTGAAAACACAAGGAAAAGGGTTATCCCAAAGGAAAACCTTTCAGATGCAGGACAAGGAGTGGGGAGACTGAACAACTTCCTCCAGGAAGCAGAACCCCAAACCCTTGCTGTGCTTTTGAATGTTTTCTCACCTCACTGTTGGGGCTGTAATATGACATTTCTTCTGTGAATGTGCACTTTAAAAGAGCACTTCAAAGTTTTCTGCATCAATCCTTGAACCTTCCAACTCCATCAGGAGAACACCTCACCTCCTGCCTTTGCACTATGGAGACCTAAAGTCCTGGTGAGTTCCTCCCCCAAAATAACATTTTATTAGGACATTCCTACATAAAACTTGCATAATTTAAACATTCCAAATGGGCCCTGGAATAGGTGCAAGTTATTTACAGAAGAACCAATACCTTTCTTCACTCAAGTTTAAATGGGTCTAAGATCCTGCTGAGGAGAAAAATCAGCTTTTTGATAAAAGCACGTTATCACCCCACTCCCCCAAGAACCTGAGGCCTAACAAAGGGTTCAATGCACATAACAATATGATCAGAAAAACAAGAAAGATAAAAACAGAAAGAAAAGGAAAGGACACAGCCTTAGAGGAATGAGACATTACCTTTGGAGCGCACGATGTAACACTGTTTCTGTAAATTTTACACAAAAATGGCAGAAATAAATTGTAATACATTTTCAGACAAAACTGAGTCTATGTTTTATTAAATACACGTTTAAAATTAATATTAATCAAGTTGTATGCAGAACAAGGATGCCTAAAAGAGGGCTCTAAATTTTCTTCAGAATACAAGGTACTTTGCAAACTAAAAGTTCTCCTGAAAAACCAAAAGGAAACTATAGACAAAACCTGCTTGCACACACTATTGTAAAACCAGTTAGGAAAGAGAATCCTCCCACTCCCCTCTAAGCCTCAACCCAGCATAAAATGCTCAACTTTCAGGAGATGAATAATACATTTCTGTGCTTTACTCCTATGTTTGCAGTTACACAGGGGTTCAAATGCTCCACTGCACACACTCCTGAGCAGGAGCTGCACAGGCTGGCACAGCAGAGTTAAGAGTGTTTGGAGTGTCAAATGAAATGTGTAAAGTCTGCAAGGTGACAACTTCAGACATTTCATAATTAGCTGACATCTCTCTCCTATTATGATGCTTTTCTGGGGCTAAGACAAAGAGGAGTTTTCTTTAAAATATGTGCTTTGATTGCTTCTGCTCAGAGTCACAGAGCAACAAACCCAGTGCAGATGTGAAGAAGCCACACCATCTGCACCAGTTAATACTGTCATTTTGCTCTGGTTCATTCTGAGCAGCAGCAATGTTTTAAAAATGCATTACCACTTGAGCTTATCCATATCCCCCCCACCCCACCCCAATAAATTATTAGTTATTAATTATGTCTCTGCATATTCAAGCAGTGGAATGATCTTTTTGGGACCTCTTGTGTGATAAGTGCACATGAACCACTACTGCTCAAAGACAATGCAACATCAGCCCCTTTCATTTGGCATTTTTGGATTCTTATATTAGTTAGCTGTTCAGTAATTAGCTCAAAAGGTATTTCACTAACAGTAAAAAAAGAAATTATTAACTGTTGATTAGAAAAAATACCTGTTTGGGGACACCAAAAAGACATGAACTACTTTAATGAGCTGGTAATATTCAGAAATAATTTGTAAAATCAAAACAAAAGATTCCTCACAAATTATTTTATCCTTCATTTAGCAGATCAAAGTGGTTAGTTTGTTTGAATTTAGTAACTAGGCATGGCACCACACATTTAAACATTTTTAAAACCAAAAAAGCTATCCAGTTCTGAGCAAGAAAGCAGAGCTTGAGAGTCACATTAAACCCACAACACCCTCAATATGGAAAAAACCAAATCTAGCAGTGATAGGAAATCAGACTCAAGTTTTAAACAGCTTTTAAACAGAGGCAAGAACTGATAAGGAACACAATGCAGACTCCTTATTCCTCAGCAAACTACCTGGCTGAATAAGGAAGCAATACATTAATTATTACTCAGAACTTCCCAATGACAAAGAGGTTGGTTACTTTGTCTTGCTTCCTTATTTCTTTATTTTTCATTCTGCACAGGCACTTCTCATTTTCCACTAAGTGCAGCTGCACAGATTTTGGGTGACAATGGAAGCAGAGTAGGATGAAGAGTGTCATGAATTTTTTTAGTGTTTTAAACACTCCTTTTCACAAGAATTGCACTGATTTTGTGTTGTGACTTTCCTTACTGGCAGGTTGGCAATGACCACACACCCAATGGAGCTGCTCTAGAGAGACAGGACATCCTCAGATCAGCTCAAGAGAGGAACATCATCCACACTAAAACTGGGCTGGGATATCCAGGGACAGACCAACTATCCCACTGGGCTCTAAATCAGGGCCTAAACACATCAGCTCAATCTGTGCAGTGCTCTGGGTGTGCTCCCCTAATAACTAAAATTAGGATAATATTGCCAGCAGCAATTCCAAGCAGATATTGGAGACTTAAAAAGATGATTCCAGAGTGGTTCCTGTCAACCTCTGCCCCAGCCTAGGGATTCTATATCTGAGTATTAACATGGAAACAGCTAAAGATTGACATACCCAGATGGTGTTCAGAACACCTGCACAACAACTGAGGGTTCTAAAGCAAGTTATTCACACAAAAGAATCAGACTGGTGCTCTCTGAAAATGGTGAATTTCTCACAAATAGTGAATTTATAACCTGGTGCCTCACGACTGTCTTCAACACAAGCCTGAAATAAAATGCTACAACAGATCCCTCTGGGTAAAGGAGATGGAAATTAAAGCATTTCACATGAAGGGATGTGTTCCTTCAGACTAGGAAATGTTTCTCAGACATGTGTGAACACACTTGGCCTGTTTAAACTACATATGCACAAAACACACAATCCCTTCTCAGCTCAACATGCTCCTTTCCACACAACTCCTGCTCCAAGAAAGGAAAAAAAAGGGGGAAAAAAATCAGTGTACAAGCACTAAACACAGCCCCTCTGATATTGCACAGACACACCTCTCACTCCTCATTCAAATTTAAATTTCATTGAAATTCACTCTTTTCACACTGGCCTGACAGGAGCTTCCTAACAACCCTTGCACTGCCTTTTCCATGCCCAGCTCTCTATTGTTACTTAGAAATTCCTCACGTTCACTCATGCCAGAGAAATTCCTGACAAATCAAAGAAAGCTGAGGGTATTTTAGCAGGGGTCAGATGCCTGTTTACATTAAGATGAGTCTGGAGCTTCTATTTCGAGCAAAACTGAGCACTTTTCATCAAGTTGTAATGATTTTTAGGGATTGCAGAGCCCTGTTGTGACTGGTTTGTCGATGCAATCTGCCAAGGGGACATTTGCTGCCTGATTATTTCCTGTAAGGACTCATTATTCCAAATGACACCTTCCTGGGGTAAGCAGGGAAAGCACTTCTGAGCAACAAGCAAAACTGTTGAGTCAGGATTCTTGCCATTATTTTAGCCCTACTTGGGCAAATATGTAAAAGAAAATGACTTATTTGCACTCTTTCTCTGCTACATTAGATGTGTACAATAAACAAGAGTTCTCAGCCCTGATGTTATCTGTGAAAACAAATGCAGAGGTCTGAGGAAATTCAGAAAGAGATTAACTACTTCCCTTCCTATAAATCAAAATTAAACATACTCAAACATTTTTAAAAAAAAAAATCTAAAGACTGCCACTAAAGACTGTCTTTCACATCCTTTTCAGGTTATACATTTGAAGAACACTTTTCTTAATGACAAACTGAGAAACTCAGCATTACCTGGAGTAGAAAAACCCCATTTTAATTTCAGCTTAAGGTATTGCACTGAAGGCAGCAAGTATTTTCCTAAAGAAAAGCTGCAGAGATGCACAGAACATTCCCTAAAGTAATGAGACAAATGCCACCAAGCAAGACTAACTGCTCTAATAAACTGCATTTTAAAGTTCACTCAGAAACTACCTAGAGAAGAGCTTCAGGAGCTGTTTCCCACTCTGAATCCTGATTCACTTCCCTGACTCCAAGAGCCTCACAACATCCACATCCTTCTCTCCCAGCAGAAGGCCTGGCAGGACACCCCAGGACCCTAAAACCAGCTCTGGAGTCCTACAGGCAGCAGAGGTGAATCCACCTCACATGGAGATTACTGTGTTTAAATCTCTTACTCTGTATGAATTCCCACCAAACTGACACTTTCTCTTTACACTGATTTCATGAAAAATCAGGGTTTTTTTTAAGACATCTGTATCTTTCAAAATACTTCTCTACTTGATGAAAGTGCTCTTAAATTCATTTTACTGTCCTGTGTAGGTTATAATTTAGCATCCAACACAACCTCTGTGGGGAGAGACAAGGTGTTTAAATCTAATCAAACAAGCTGAGTCTAAGACTAAGGGAAAAAAGGTGACTTTGGAATCAAATGCAGGAGAGAAAAGAAACTTTAGAGCCCTCAAATGACAGCTGCTTGACTGATGTGACATCATTAGGTTTTCATGTCTTGTTCAGATAAGCTTAAAAATGGAAAATCATGGCAAGAGAACCCAAAGGTAAGTCACTAAGTAGTAAATAGTGCAACAATGCCTTCAGAGAGCTCATTAAGCCTCAGAGTTTTATTTATATGGACTGTTTTCATATTAATGAGCACACACATCTATTCACATTTACTGTAAGCACAGCATCTAAAATTGCCTTTGAAGGTAACCCAGAACAAGCTTTGAAACAATTTTCTCTCCCTGGAATGTCTGAACAGTGCTAACTGTGAAAGACTCTCTCTCAGGTTCCTGTGCATTTTCCATTTTTGGGACATTTTTTAGGAAGAGACCTAAAAATGTCTCTTATCTGAACTACATCATACTGAAGAATCTTTTTCAGGCAAAGAAAAAAAAAAACAAAAGACAGATTCTTGAGGACAATTTACTCCTTTACTGCAGACAGGGAAGCGCCATTCATTCCTATCCCCCAAGAAAGATGGCAAAGAAAAAAAACCACTCGTTCTACTTAAGTAACTACACTAAAATTTACTTTTGAAACCCCCACTGTTGTTTCACCAAGTACTTCTCAGCACAAGACTACAGTTATGAAGCTGCTCTTTCCAAATACAAACTGTTAAACATTAACAGGAGGCAATTTCTAAACGGGAGGAATAGTCACATCAAAATTAGCAAGCTTCAAAATGCTGATACTGAACCTAAAATACAGCTGCTTTAACCAGAAAACCCTCAATTATCAGGCCTGAGTATTTAATGAAGGTAGAGTCATGTGTTTGCTACAATTTGACAGAATGAGGCTACTAGAATGGAATTTTTTTGAAGTAATGAAGGAAAAATCTGATTATCAGCACATCATTTTACATAGTGTTGCTACTAAACTATTGGTATATGCACAAGTGAACAGAACTAGGCAGCAATATACTAAAAAAGCATGTCAGGAACAAACACTCAAACAATAAAAGAAACAATAATAATGATAAACAAACAAAAAACCCCAATAAACAAAAGCCCCACTCATCCTCCCCCTGAAAAAATAATCAAAAACCAAAACAGCCCCCCCAAAGTCAATCAAAAATCATCGTATTTTAAGGAGCACATGCAAAACCACACAAACCACCTCCAGACCTCACTCCCCTTTGCATAAACTGCTCCCCACTATAACTGGCAGCTAATCTGGTAAGATTTGCTTGGTGCAGACACAGAGCCAAAGGATCTGTTTTCTGGACACTGAGAAATTCTGATTTTAGTCCTATTTTTAGGGTAAAAAAAGCTATAAACAAGGAACACCCACGGACTACCAGCTCCTAATCCAAATGAATGCCACCAAGGGTGACCACTGGTGTTTCCTGTTGCACCTTACCCTGCAGGCCCCACTGCAGCCCAGTTCAAATGATACAAGGAGAGAGAGAATTTAGCAATACCATCTTTCTCATGAACAGCGCTTCTCTGTGTAAGAAAAGCTCCACTGTGGGATCACATCTACTCACATGAAAAATTGGGAACCATTGGTATGTTTCCCTCGGTTTGCCATTGACAAAAGGAACGCTCTGTCATGTTTGAGAATAAAGTTTTCATCTGTTTGAAGAAAAAATATGTTTGTCAGATTTTTTTCCCTGCCAAAGGGATGCGAGGGTAGGTTTTCTTAGTAACTTATGGATGCTACAAGGAGAAATTCTGCTGCTGCTGAAGGAACATGAACAGGTTGGGAAAAAAACAGGTTGAAATAAGTCTCTTATAAGCTACACATTGTTTCTGAAAGTTTCAGATAGAGTGCAAACATTTCTAATGAAAAATAATTCAAGTCATTATTAGGGTCACCAGTAAACATTAGATTCTCAGAGATTCAGATTTAAATTCAGCATTATTTGGATGAGAACAAGGTTGGCAGACTTACTGGCATTCTAAAACAAGAAGTAACATACATGGGACTGTTATTACTGTTATTTACACTCCAGGTGGAAAGATCAGGAGAAAAAGCCACTTATTTCCCTGGTATGGCACATTAAAGATGCCACCTATCCATTCAAAACTGGAAGTCTCAAAACATACAAGGAAAAAAATCCTAAATATCTGAACCTAAGTATAAAACCATGTCAGACTAAACTAAACATGCATTTCATATTCCAGTGAATTAAAGAGGAGTTCTGGTTGCACAGCAGAACATAAACCCAGATCCTCTGAAGGTCATTTCCAAAGGTATGTGGTAATTTGAGTGCACAAAGCTGCTACTTTTTAGATTACATATCAAAATACAATCCCTCATGTTCAGCACTCACCGTGTTGAGAAACAAACCCTGAGTAACTTCTTAGGAAATGGATCTATTCAGGACTTCCCTTGATTAAAGATTTTAATACTCCAACATCAAATTAGGTCTCTTTTTAGAGAGAAACTTCATGCAGAACCAGGCAGAGCTACTTGCAACACACACAGAACCAGCTGTATATAAATATATCCAGTGTCTTAATACTTGAATACCACAATAACCACCTGTTTTTTCTCAAGGAAAAGTGTCTTTAAAACAAATACTTCATAAACTCACCATTTTCCTTCCAACAGATTTTTAAAAGAGGCAAATGTAAACTTATTTACAAGTTCTTTGCAAGGAAAATAACTCGTGCAGATAAACACTTTAGAAACAAACACTAAGCATACAAACCTTGAGTAGGGAAGGGGAGGAAAAGGGACATTAAAAAAAAAAAAAGAAGAAATAACTGTTTAGAGCTGGAAATTATGGCAGAATTCTTTCTCAGAATAAGTCATTAACCCTCAGAAAGGTTAGACACAGAACTCTTCATTTCTCCAAGCAACACAGATATCCATCTACAAAGGGATGTATCAGTTGTCTATATATTTACTAGGGAGGGTACAAGGGAACAGAGTTTGAATTTGTGTTACTGAGCTTTTGTCTCTTACCTTTTCATTTTGCAAAAGACCACATTCTCTATAAACAAAAGAATATGTTGACAGTTTTAGGCAGGAAGATAGGAGTTTATTCATGAATAAAGTTGCCTAACCTCCATGCTGAAAGTCATGTTTAACCAATACTGTTAGCCTTAATTAATTGTCAGTTAAAGTTAAATATTAACCAAAAAAAATTATCTGAAAGTCATGCATATAAAAAGAATTCTCATGCAACATTAGTCTCATGCAAAAGGTGATCTATGAGTAGACCTGTTTTCATTAAGTAGTTTGGGAATCGAGACTTGTTTATCTCAGAACTGAATAAAGAATCTGCAAAGACATATTTCCTCTTACCTTTGAAATAGCCACCATAAATAGATTCACCTCCTTTGCCATTACCTACACATCAAAAAGCATCCATTAAAACTTTGTTTCATTTATACAAAAGCTGTACATAACATTCTAGCAGTGTGTTTTACAAGGCACTTCTGTTTGCCTCAAAACAGGATATTCCTTCTCCACACTCATTTGATCAGGCACAAGATTTCAGGACACACCAGGCAATATTTTGGTAAGGACAGGTATTTCAGGGAAGGACAACAGGCTAGAACATCATGATGTGCAAATACTGCAGGGAAGGGAACAAACTCCTGGAAAATCTCCTTTCAGAGACTTTTAAACACTTAAAGAGTTTGCTCACTATGTAATTATTACTTTTAAACTTATTCAGAGTTTTGTTTCTGTATCAAAGTGTTGCCTCTACTGCAGACACGAGAGTGAAAAGCACCTAGTGCGGATCTGAATTGTTTTAATAAGACACAAAATGCTAAAACCCACAGTGAGGATTTAACACATTTTTCTAAACCAGTATTACATCAGCTGAGATATTTTAGAATTTCAAGAATTCACAAAGAAATGGGTGATCTAGGCTAAACTTCACAGCCAATGAAATATTTTTATGGCATTGCAGTTCTTTCATGGCATTTTCTGAGGTTATACATTATAACCACATAAATTGCAATATTTCTGTTCCATTTAAAACCTCCTGGGTTTAAAAGTGTGTTTTACCTTCGCTGAAGTCCCCCCCCTGAATCATGAAGTTTTTAACCACACGATGGAATGTGGTGCCTTTGTAGCAAAGCTTCTTTCCAGTTGTTTTGCCAATTCCTTTTTCACCTGCAAGAAGGTTAAACAGGAACAATCACTGAAGGAATTCCAGGGGTTTTATCTTCCCAGTGCTAATGGATATGAGAGCCACGAAACAGCAAAACTATAAAAGGTAACACAGTCCTACCTGTTGCCTTTTCACCATCCATTAACAGCAGAAGGGGCCCCTTTCAAGGGGACTCTCAGGTGAAAATTAAAAAAATTTAATTAATGCTCCTTAAGAAAATTTCCTGCCCCAAGGAGGAGTGTGTTAATCCCCTCAGGATAATTTCTAAGGAAACAAGAGTTCAGAATAAGGAGGGGTTAACTGGTTTCTGTGGTTACAGCTCCACTCCTGTGCCAGCTGCAGCTCACAGAGCCCTCTTCAGACCACTTACACATCTGGATGTGCTAGATGATTCCCAGGAGAGAAATGTGAGCTCAGAAGAGGGTTCAGCTCAGATTCAGTGTGATCCACACTTGGAAAGGTGGGATTGAACTATTCCAAGCACGTGTCACATCCTGACCAGTCCATGCACAGTGTCAGGCCAGCCCTCAATGCCAGTTGGAGTCCAGGTCTACTGGTGATTTTGGAGTCAGGTGACCCCAGAACCTCAAGTTTCCTTAACATTTCTTCCAAAATTCAGAATAAAACCCACCCTGGGCATGTGGATGGGGATATTATGACTGACAGGGCAGAGGTGATATGTAGTAGGTTCTTGAGGGATTTATACTGGTCCAGTGAGGGAATATCAAGAGACACTCACTTGAGCTCCTGAGAAGAGGGGAGCTGGCAGAACACAGCAGTTAACAGATATATTATATAGTGTGCAAGAGCTGAAATCCCACACAACCCACATATACAGGAGAGATTTTGGAAGGAAACAGGATAAATAAGCCAATATTCACTGGTTATGGACCAGGCACTTGACACTCAGTGAGAGGATGTTCAACCAGCACATTCCCTCAGAAATGCAGGTGCATTCCTTACCCAGGGCCAACCCCTTTGCCATCTATTGTTCCTCCACCCAAAATTAACTGAGAGCTCCATCATCCCAACTTTCCATTCCAAAGAGCCCATTGCTGCCAGGATGGAGGCAAAGAGCAGTTTGTGGCACTGCTATTTGTAGTACTTAGAGAAGCCGTCACTCAAAGAACACAAGCTATTTTCCACTCCCCTGGCTCTCCACACCCATAATCCATTCCTCCTCCTCCCCCAGTTTTATTTTCCACAGGAGTTATGCAAGCAAAGCTAATTATTACATTGATTTTTCCCCCAAACACGCCCCTCTTTGCTACAGCATTGAAAACCCCACATCAATCAATCAATCCATCCATCCCAAGGAATATCTGCCTACAGTTTTGGTCCTGTTTCAGCACGTCCCTCAGGCTATGGATAATCCCCTTGGAGAATGGGATCCTGCATGGCACTTGACCATGTAATTGAGCTGGCACTTTGAGATATGAACTTTAGACCATGGCCAGAAGCTCCAGTCCCATTTCTCACCCTCCTTTACAGCACTGCCCATACTTTTCCAGTCAGGTAAAAGACAGACCAGTTGCTCCACTGGTTAGAGCTGCAGCACCTCCCTAAGCCCAGACACTTTTCCACAACACCAGGACAAAGCCCATGGGTTGGGTTTCTCTTTTGTAAGTGCCAGCCAATCCTTTTTGCCCTAAATATGCCTGAAAGAGGTAAAATCTTTGAGCCCATCTACCTGCACCCTTCCTGCCCAAGCAGCTCTTTCCACATGCTGCAAATCACTTGGAAACGGGATGGTGGAGGAGGATTCCCATAGGGATTGCAAAGAATAACCCCTAGGCAGGTGAGCTTTACTTTCCTGTCATATTAACACCTGTGGCTGTGGTTTATATCTGTATAAACAAATAGTAACTGTAAGTAACCATAAAAATTTGAAATATAAGCAAGTTACATACCCGAGCACAAGCAAAGGAAGTTTTTGCAAGTCTTCGGACAAATGTCTGAGAAGAGCTGAAACATAATTCGACCAACTAGAAAATAATAATATAAAAAATAAAATTAAGAGTTTTGTAGCTCTTTGGAATGATTTAAGAAAGTCTCCATATAAATAAATCAGCGTGGGTTTAAAGTATTATTTTCTGAGTTGTTGTTTTATCAGGCAGAGTAAGAGAACATCTTAAATATGCAAATAAGAAAACAAGCAGTAAGGAGGAACAATAACATAATTGCAAAAAAAGGAAGTATATTAAGTAATATCATTACAGCTAATTTACTAAAAATCCTAATGACCCCATTTTGATTTGAACCTGGAAAGCCAAAGTGATTTCCTGAAATAGTTTATCATGTCATATCTTTTCTGTTTTGAGAAAGATTTGCCATAAATACAAGTCCTCTGAGAGCTGGAGCAATTCCCTGCTCAATTATGATGTTTATAGAAATACATTAATGATCACATTTCCACGGTTTTCCCTGGCATCATTACCTAAGAAGTTCACCTGACTTAGTTCCATGCTGTATTAAGGATTGCAGATGCATTGGCACTTTTGGCCTAAAATCCTTTAGTTTAAAAAAAAACCCAAAAAAAAAACCCACAACAAACCAACAGATGAACCAAATAGGAAAGATAAAAGGCAGGGAGGACTTACATTTCTCTTGCCATATACTATAAACTAAATACTACTTTCTCTTTGTTATGTACCTTCCAAAACTATTAAAATACTGATGAAAAATGGTTTAATAAAAATGGTTTAATAAAAACAAAACTATTTTAAAACTGATTCACATTTTCTATTTTTCAAGATACTGGGATGCAGAGTAATTAAAAACAAAAAAAAAAACAAACCACCAAAACCAAACAAACCATTCCTGAATATATGAAATCTTTAGAAAATATGTAATTAGCAAAGAAAAAGTTGTTATCTCTTCAGGCTGTGAAATAAGCCATAAAAGCCAGGCTGTTTGCCAGCATTACAAGCACACCAGTAATAATCTGTCAATGAGCACTACACTCTAGTGGTGCACAGTGGTAAGACTTCAAAGATCATTCTATGAAGTAACTACTCCAGGAATAACTTCTCTTTTCTTTAAGGAAAAAGAAATTGAATTTGAAATGTATTTAATTTCATATCATACAAAAAAACTGAGAAGATCCCAAGAAACTGCAGTCAATTGTAAAGCTGTGTCTAAATATATACTGTTATAACAAGGTGAATTGTAGGCTTGAAAAGGAAGAAATGAAATAACACTGCCTATATTTTGTACTCTTAGATAAAAATTCAAGATGCCTTCAGCTGTTGAAATGTCTGTATCTCATTAAGTGCAGGAAGAATGTTCTCTGAGCATTCATCTTTACAGCAGGAAAATCTAAAGGGAATGGGATGGAAGAGTGTCCAAAGAATGAAGAAATAGGGAATATTCCCTCACATCAAACAGCAGTTCTGTAACTACCACTATGAAAAGAGCTCTTTGCAGGTGCAGAAACCGTTCTAAGCTGTGAGGATTGAAGGCTCATACAAAGAACACAATGGAGGAGACACTTCAGTAGAAGAGTTATCCATTTCCAGTAGAGCACAGGAATTCAGGAGAACAGAAGGCCCCTTCCTCTTCCTCTGCTGCAAAAGCACCGACCTGAACAGCCAGCAAGGGCTGCAGAAAGCCACAGAAATTTCACAGAGTCATGGAATAGGATCCCAGAATGGTTTGGGTTGCAAAGGACATTAAAGATCATCCAGTTCCACCCCCTGCCATGGGCAGGGATACCTTCCACCAGCCCAGGGTGCTCCAAGCCCTGTCCAGCCTGGCCTTGGACACTTCCAGGGATGGGACAGCCACACCTTCTCTGGGCAACCTGTGCCAGGGCCTGCCCACCCTCCCAGGGAAGGATTTCCTCCCAATAGCCAATCTAAACTTACTCTCCTTCAGCTTAAGGCCATTCCCCCTTGTCCCATTACTACATGCCCATGTAAGTCCCTCTCCAGCTCTCCTGGAGCCCCTTTAGGTCCTGGAAGAGGCTCTAAGGTGTCCCCAGAGCCTTCTCTTCTCCAGGCTGAACACCTTCAGCTTTCCCAGCCTGCCTCCATAGGAGCAGATTCCTCCTGCATTCACCATGTGAAATAGCACACACTTTTCAGGGCAGAAGTTGTCACTACCCCTGTGCTGCTCAGAGAAGGGAAGGACAGCCCAGCTGCTGATTCCAAGGTGCCAGCTGCCATATCACTGAGAGGTGGCAGTGCCTGCAGGCTCCACAAGGGACTTGCAGCCTCAGGCATAAATTGTAGAAGGATTCTGTTTGCAAGTCCTACTTTACAAACCCATCATATTTAGCACCTTCAGCAGCAGACTCCGCTTCTCTTTTTTTTTTCTGGTGGAAGAACATCATCTTAAGTTCTTGAAGATGTCAAGGCAGAAGATGGAAAAAGACATTCATGACTAAGGTATCGCGATCTGAACAGTATGAGAGCTTTGCCAACAACCAGGTCTCATACAGTCATGGAATGATTTGGGCTGGAAGGGACCTTAAAGATCATCCAGATCCATGGACAAGGACACCTTCCACTAGGCCAGGTTGCTCAGAGCTCAGCCCAGCCTGGTCTTGTCATGCTTTTCAACTCCTCCAAGCTGTAACACCTTTACAAGATCCACAGAAAACAGATCCAGTTTAGAAGATGAGGATTTCTCTCCTCCATAAAACCTGAAGTGCTGCTTAACCAGTCACATAAAATGCTTATAAGACACAAACCCCCATACTGTGTATCCATCTGCTGCCTTCCTGTCTGTATTTTACTCAAACTCCACGAATACCATTATCACTGGAAGGTTGTATTTTCCCCTGACAAGCAGGCAATTAAATGTGTCAGGAAAGATCAAACACATTTTCACACCTTGGTCAAAGATGCATGAAATAACAGCTGTTAATAAAAAGATTAATGAAAATATGCATGATTAGAACCTGCCTCTTCCCTCAAAAAAGAAATCTTACTTTACATTTGGAGCTGAGGTATATGCAGCTATAACAGAGGTAAAAAAAGCATTTGGGATGCTACTAATTTCTCAGATTTAGACACCTCTTCTCTGAAATGATCCACCTTCACTGGAGAGAGGATTTCCAATGTGCTCTCCAGCTCCATTTCCCCGATGCAAAGGTTAAGTTACCTGATTAGGGAACAAGCTCTCTGTGACTAACCATAATATTTGAACAGGGAATGAAAACAAACAAACAAAAAATTGCTAAAAAGAGCCAGTCAGGGAGGCAAAGGCTGCTCACAAATCCACCCTCAGCTGGCTTTAGCCAAGAAATGAGCCTGCAGAGAGATCTTACTTCCAGGCTAAGACAAAAAATGCTGGGATTACATTTGCCTATTATTTGTAAAACAATACTTTAAAAAAACAAAAGCCTGCCAGCACTTAATGCTTCATTAAAGAGGTTTTTTTTCATAGAAATTAGAGTAAGTGATGAAAGAAGTATGTACATTACTGGTAATTACACATGCATCACTTGCTGTATGTAAAGTCTGAGATGTTCTGAAGCTGGATTTCATAAAGTGCTATCTGAGGCTAATGAGCTGTACCAATTAGAGAAGCCAGAAGGCAAAATGACTAAAAATAATCCAATTTCAGAACACTGTTTTCAAATTGGAAGAGGAAAACTTTTTTTTTTTATTTTGTTTTTGAACTCCTAAACAATTTTCCAACTGAGGAAGAACTAGTACTTGATTCAAATTAAGTAGTAAAAAGTCAGGGTAGGAATATCCATGCTATATTAAAATAAGGGCTCCTGTTAGCAAAGTTTATTACAATAATCATTGATTTCAAATGTTTATTGTTTCGAATGTTAACCCTCTAATTAAGCTGCTTAACTATTTTCCAGAGACAACCTTGGGAGCCAAACACACACTGTTTTAAGTTATCCCATGTAATATGAACTGTTTTATTATATTTAGGCCACACAGGTATCAATTTCTGACACACACTCCCAAAATAAACCTAGTTATTCAAAATTTATCTCTCTTGGGTTTTATCTTGTCTCCATTTCTTAGAGTAGAACCAAGGAAGAGGCACTTTTCCCAGCACCCCAGCAGGAATATCCTGCTGAAGGAGAAAGCAGGGATTACAACCATTAAGACAGTGATGCACAGACTGAGACCAGGATGGCTGCCAAGGGCCCAAAGGCTCAGACAGATTTGCATTCAAGTTTGAATAACAGCTCACTAAAAGGACTGCACTGGAATTTTATTAGTTTATTTATCCCTAAATTTGTGAACACTAAGGCACGTAAATAAAAAAAGATTGCTTTGAAGTAGAAATGCTTCTGCAGTTTTCAAGAAAATAAAAGCTTAAAGGGGAAAAGAATAGATTTTATTTAAAATACGAGTTAAAGGAATGGATGTCCCCCTTCCCCTGAGCAAGGATCTGCAGTCCTGACACATTAACACTTTGTTAACACTTCCTTGTCCATCTTACACTCTCTGCAAGGAAAATCTCCCTGAACTTCCTTCCTCAGCCCTCTGCTGAGCCCAGTCCTGTACAAACACTGCCTGGAGCTGCCTCCATCCCACTCTTCCCTGGTCTCCACAAACCCAAACCTATTTCAGTACTGCACACACCAAAAACTGCCCGGGTTCAGTTTCACAGAGATGGGAAGTGAGAGCCTGCACTTTGCCTTCTCCTGGCAGAGGAGGCTGATCATTTTCCATTTACTAATCCAACCTGTTCCAGACCTCGAGGTGAGTCTTCAGGGTATTTCATCCTGCACTGACAACAAGTCTACGTGATGACCAGACTGCAATTTTTATTAAACTAGTTCTCTAGAACCTGTATCTTGTCTCCCTTGACAGAGGTTTCCCACACAGGATCCCCCTTGGCTCCTGTTGTGTCACAACTGCATTGCAAATGAGCTCATGGACAGTCAAAGTGCTGATCTATTTCCTACCAATCTACAATTTCTTCCCTTCAAAGGGCTAGAAGTTAATGTGAAGCCAGTTGAGAAGAGTTTCTGCCTTTGGGAAAGGTAACAAAACTCCCAAAGGCAGCCCTGGGTTACTACTGGAGGCATAGAACCACAGTGAGTTTTGCAGCAGAGCTTATTTCACATAAATTCATAGCAGCTGAAATCCCAAAACACACTGAAATTTAGGCAAAAGTGAGCAGAAAGAGAGAAGTAAGGAAAGAACAGACTGACTGATAAGGGAAGGAACATACCAGGAAAGAAGGAAACTGAAGCAGAATGGAAAAGTGAGCAAGGGGTCAAACAGTGACAGAAGACAGGTGAAAAGAAATGGGGAAAAAAATTAAAAGGAAAATTCTTCCGTGAATACGAAGGAAACAAAGCAAAAACGAGTAAATATAACATCCTTTATGATGGATAAAGCCAGTCAGGGAGTGGGGTGAGGAGGAAAGACGTGGGAAAAAGATCTTGGATGGCCACAGGAACTGCTACAGCAGCCGAGTGCATCTGTGACATCCTAGTGGGACATCTGTTCCAATTATCACGGTACCTGCAAGACTGAAGCTTCACACACATTTTGCCTCACAGAGGAAAGACAGAATTATTTCAATAGGCATCTGCTGCCATCCCCAAATTCTTGGAATACTGTAAGCACTTTAATCCTATATGCACACTGCATGCAGCCAAATCCGTTGGTGAGGGGCCCAAAAGAAGGGAGAGGTGCTGCCTGTGCCAGGATCAAAATAAATGTTTACTCCTGATTTATTCCCCATTTGCTCTTTTAAAATTACAAGCCTCAACGTGCATTCATAAAAAAAATGCTTAACAGGCAACTTACTAAAAGCAGTCTAAATTTAGCCTTAAAAAACACTAAGCCCACAAAGTTTGCCCCACTGGAAGAGGCACACACAAGCTGGCATCAAGATTTATTCCAAGATTCTGTAGCTAAAATTAAAATATGGACACAAAAGCTGTAAAAAAGCATCTGAAAGCACAACCAAAGCGACGTTATTCACGCCTGCATTTTCCACAGAATCTAATTAGAGTAAAACTAATTTTACTTTTAATTGCTACAGGTATCCTGACAAACACTGGGAAAGCAAAGCCTGTGGGGGGGAAAGCCAAGACTTGGCAGCTGCATGGGGGGAAAATTTTTGGACTCCAAGCAAGGTGCAGTGTGAAAAATGACACAGTTTTGTGTTCTGCAGGCAAAGAGATGCTGCTTCCAGTGCTGCAAGGGGCACGTCCCCTTGTCTCTGCATTTTGGGGAGATGTTAGTTCAGCTCTTCAGGGCAGACAGGGTGGGGGCAATGCCCTATTTCTTGGCAAGCAACAAAATGCAGGGCTGTTCTGCTCCCCAGGTCTTTCCCCCAGCACCTCATAAAAATGAACAGGGGGTTCGGCCTGTTTATTGAAGACAAGCAAGCAAAATGTTAATGTGGAAATCTGCTGGCAGTTTAAAAGTTAAATTTAGTACCTCACTAGTGTCAGCAGGAGAGCACATCTCTGAGTTAGTGCTTGGTGTCATCTGGAAGCACTGATTTACCACTCGATTCAGCTTTTGAAGGTCATCTCACAGCTAAGAGACCAACGTTTAAGCTTTTTAAATATACTCTTAAATCCCGAGGCACAGTTGCACTGTGAATTAATAAACAGGCACTAGAATAAAGTAGGATGACAAGATTATGCACAAGTCCCACCACCAACATTTTCCTGCAGAAATACCAGTCATTAGTTCAGTGCAATAAACCCAGCAGGGCTCCGAGTTTGATACACAGCTGGGAGATTCCTGTTACTTTAAAGAGAAAATAAATGCAGACAGCCCCAAAGTGAGCCAAAGCTCTGGGTCTGCTCCAGGTAACCCAAGCTCTGCACCACCAGGAGCACAAACGCTGCAATTCCTCCCTGACACCGCTATCAGTCATCAAACCCAAGTAGATTTGGGGAGAAAACAAGGTAATCCACTTTCACTCGTGGAGCACAGCTCGGGGCTGAGGAGGGGACGAGGCAACAAGAGCTATTATGAAAAAGGAGAAACAACCTGCAGATAAAAAGCAGAGAAAACAGTGCAGGGAGAGATCTTTCAGATGGAGAGTCAGAACAATAAAAAACCCTAAAAAGATTAAAAGCAAATGAGATGAAAAATGAACTGTCCTCACCATAAATTAATCCCATCAAACTACCCTTCCTAAGTGGAAACCTACACAACCTGAAACATTTTTACTCATCTCATTCCATAGTAAATCCGAATTTAAAGCAACAGAACATGTTATGACTCCACTTACGTCAACATTTTCAATAAAACTCTTCAGAGAACACACTGGTAATCAAAAAAACTCTGGAGTTACAATAGCAACAGTTTATAAATAAGCTCAACCAAGCCTCTGAAGTTGGAAACAGAGTGTCCCTCTTGAAATTGCCGTGAAAATAAAAATGCTAAATGGGTTTCAGTTCCATCTGAACGCTGCTGAAATCTGAAATCTCAGAGACACAGGCTCTTAATTGAAAGGCTCTCAGGGAAACATTAAAGCAGAAAATGAAAGTGAAAGCACAATGAAGCCATCACATACATTCATTTTTCTGAGACAAATGTAAATCACGGAGTAAGTGTGAGACAAGTAATATGCATCGATAAAGAGATGCTCGTAGAGGTGGGTAAGAAAATCTGCACAACCATTTTTACAGAGAGGGGAAATCACCAGAGGGAACCAAGCAGCTATTCCAAGATTAAAACTCAGTTTGCCACTCCTGGGAATTACACTTCCCGTCGGGAAAACGCAGAGACGGATTCATTTTAATTATTATTTCTTTAAAAACAGGCAACCTGGTGAGATACCCTGTGTTTCTATGACTGAATGGCCAATTCTCCCTTTACGTTCCAAAGACTCATTCTGAGCAGGAAAGATTCAGCCCTGATGACCTCCTGAGGTCCCAATTTTAATTACTGTGTGATTAAAAAGTACTTATAGGAGTGAATCTCCGGGTTCCTCAGAGCTTGCCCCAATTTCCCCCAGTTTACAGCGCTAGCATAACAAAGGTGTAATGGGAAAGGTGCAATAGGAAAGGTGTAATGGGAAAGGTGCAATAGGAAAGGTGTAATGGGAAAGGTGCAATGGGAAAGGTGTAATGGGAAAGGTGCAATAGGAAAGGTGTAATGGGAAAGGTGTAATGGGAAAGGTGTAATGGGAAAGGTGTAATGGGAAAGGTGTAATGGGAAAGGTGCAATACATCACCAGACACGCTTTTCACCTCCAGAACGGGGCTTTTGAGCCTCTCCAAAGGCGTGCGAGCAAAAACCCGACCAGGGGACAGAACGACGAGCCCCCAGCACCCCGGAAAACACCCGAAGTTATTAAAAAGTAACTCAGGAACACCACACCGATGGCCAAACCCGCTCGGGCCCACCGGCCTGGGGGGGAAGGCGGCGAGAGAAGCCCCGGCCGACCGAGCCTTACCTGGCTCCCTGTTGATCTCTATCTCGAAGAAGCACTGGGGCCGGTCCTGCACCCCCATGGCCGCCCCTCGGCCTCGCCACCTGGACACAAAGCACACAAGGAGGTCCCTCCCCTCGTCCTTCCCTCTCCACACAGCGCTTCGATCGCAGCGGAGCGGGGCGGCCCCGCCCCCCTCAGCCCCCGCCGCAGCCCCGGCCCCCCCGCCGCCCGGGG
>JAWWEW010000078.1:2263724-2282775 GCA_035583185.1 Anabacerthia variegaticeps
CAGCCCCCCCCCCCCCCCGCCGCCATTACAGGCGCGGGCCCGCCCCTCACGCACAGGGCGGGAGCGGCCCGCCCCGCCTTTAAAAGGATAAATGCCCCTTTTTTTCCCCCCTTTTTATTTTTTTTTTAATAATAAAATAATAAAACAAGCACGCCTCAGCCCTCCTGCTTCCCCCGGGGTGCGCGGGGGGCTCCGCTCCCTCACGGACTGACCCAATACGCCGTGGTATGACCTGCGTTCGAAGCGGCGAACCTTTAAAATTTAAAGCGAACCCAGCTCTCAAATTCTTGTTTTCTCGCCCGTGGGGAGTGTAACTGGCCCCCTAAGTGGCAGGCTGGGATTTTAAATCCTGGGGAAATAGCTGATCGAATTACTGGGGTGTTTTCCCCCCTCTCCTCAGGGACCGGAGAGAAGGTTTTATTACCCTCGGACAGGGGGAAAGAAGGGGCTTTGCGGGTTAAAAACCGGGCATAAACAGCAGAATAAGTGGCCATTATAGGATAAATAACCTTTATGGAATAAAAAAACCCCACAGGGGGATATTCCCCCTCACGGTGGAGCCCACAGAGGGCTCTGGAGCCGAGAGACCCCCCCCTAAAAAAACCTTCATCCCTTTAATTCGAGAAGCCTGAGACGATTCCCTGTGAAAGGAAAATATTCTTGCAAACATAAAAAAGAAGAAAAAAAATAAATCCGAAGGTTACGTATGGAAAAAATGCTGGCTGCAATGCATTTATCACACAGGGCTGCTCTGCTTCTCCCTCAGGTCCTGCCCAGCCTCAGGAACCCCCCAAAAAAACAAAGACATTTAAATGATTTCAATAACCCAGACCATGGGTTGTTTATTCCGAGTTTGGGGTGCTCCCGGTGTGGAGTAGAAATTGAGGCATCAAACCACTCAGGAAGGAGCATTAAATCTGTAAATCCTCAGCCTAAATGCATCCTGCAGGCCGAGGATGTCCAGCAGCTTAAAACAGCTTTTAGTGCCGCCCTTCATATTAATTTAATTTCCGTAAATACTCCTCTAACAGCACCTTTATTAATTCCAGAAAGAAGTTTCCCTCTTGTTCCCGAGCACTCACTCAGTGCCCACCGCCCGAGAAGCAGAAAAAATATTTCCAAATGCTTTCCAGAAGTTGCACAAAGCAGAACTCGTGGCAGGAATTTTCCCTGGCAAGCGGCATCTGCAATTATGTCCTTGTCTGAGGAGAAAGTCAGATGAGGTTTTAGAGGGAAAAGCAACCCAAAAAACCCCTGCTGAGAACAGAGGAGAGATGCTGAAATCAGAGGGTATTTTAGGAGGTGGGAATGCAGCAAAGAGGGATTGTTTTAGGTGTGATTTATGGGGGGTTTAGGGGTTGCTGTCACCGTAGTGTTGGAGCATCTCGTGAAGTTCTGACAAGACTCTGTCATTCTTTTTTAGGTCTGATAACACAGGATGGTGCAATGGTCCCTGAGGAATCCTGTCACTGGGGTTGTCACACACGTTTGCTGGTCCTTGAGGGGTTCTTGCATGGCAAGCTATCAAAAAATGTGGGGGAAAAAAAGGTGTAGCGAAGCCTGGTCCTAAATTATTTAGCTGTGAAATGCTCTCATAAAGTAGAAGGGTGTTATTTGCCTTGTATTTTCGTGGTAACTGAGGAACAAAGCTGCTGAGAAGTTGAGTTTTAGTAGGTCTGCAGGAATTCCTTGCTAGAATCAAAACTTGACAGCACACCTCCTTGATTTCCTTAATCTTCAAATAAATTATTAATTCCCTTTCACCTGTGCTTCTTTTGCTTTTCTGTCCTCAGAACATGAACTTGCTGGAGGCAGATGAGCAAATAAATAAGTAAAAAGTCTCAAAAAAGACATGGAAATGTCCTACTTGCTTTTGAAGAAAGTAGCAAAGATTGTGAGCAATAAAGTAGCGAATATTGTGAGCAATAAAAAAAAATAAAGTTAATTTCAAGCCCTGATTATTTTAATAAAGACTCAAATTGGAAAGAAGTTCTGATCCCTTGGGAGATAAGCTCTTAAGATCCTGTCTAGGACTGGAGCTGATAAATATGCAGCTTGGGGAAGAAAGAGATACCCAAAAAAAGGGTTTCCAAAGCACATCTGAGGCTGGTCTTTTGAAACATGAAACACTGAGCTACAAATGCAGATTTTTTCTCCTCGTGTTCCTCCCTGGGAGCTGCTGCAGATGCTGCTCTGGTCACATCCTGTGCCCATTGAAACCAGTGACAAAGTCCCCATTGATGGCACTGACTCTGGATGTAGCCTGTGGGAGGGGGATTAGTTATGAATAATTACTTCTGTGTAATTCCAGTTTTTGATAAGCCATCAATTCGTGAAACTCCCCCTTTTACAGTCTGAAATCTTTGTGGTTATGCTCCAACCCTGTAGACAACCTTTGCAGGCACCACGGGTCCAGCTTTATCCTACCTCCAATCCACTTTGGAGATTTCTTAGGGATACAATTGATGCTTAAAAATCCAAGTTGACTGGAAGCTGCATTCTTTCCTGAGTTAGAGCCTGTTTGGCTGCAGGAGGTTGAAAAGAAGGAGGATAAAAAGCCACTGTGGAGCAGCTTCGGAGCCTACGGGCACTTTGGGGTAAAACTCCTTGAATTGGGACACAGACTTTATTTTCCACAGTGCCTTTGATTGCCTTAATAATTATTAGTCTACATGTGGCCATGGAAGCTTGAACTAAGCAGCTTTTGTTTAGGTATTTATGGGGGCTTTTCCTTATCTTTTTTGAGATTCCATACATGGAACTTGAGCCTGAAATGGGAAACAAGGAGTTTTTTTTCTGAGCAACAAGTTGTTCATAGAGGACACAGTGCCTGAAAAAACCTCAGCTCTGCTGAGTCTTTTCCTACCTAATTTGTTACATAAGGAGGAGAAGGAATTTCCAACAAAGCTTTTCATTATCTGGGGCATTTGGGTTGGGGGGGAAGGTGGTGCTGAAAATACTTCAGTGAGACAAATTCATGGCTGTTTATTCCAAATCTCACTGTGACTTCTCTGCAGACTCTGCTCAGGAGTGGATGGGAAGTGTTGACACCAGGAGAAGAACTGAGTCAGAGCTGTTTCCAGGGGTCACTGAAGTTTTGAGCACCGAGGGATTGCTCAAAAGTCTACAGAATTCCACAGTTCTGTGGAAAATTCTACAATTCTATGGAAAATTCTACAGTTAAGTTTAAAAACGTCTGTTACAGAAGAACAGACAAGCACCTGAAGTGTTTCCTTCAGTCAGTCAGTCAGTCACACAAATCCATTTCTTTGATATTTTTTTTATGAAAAATAAATACTGCAGACCACAATAACTGAAAAATGGTTTTAATTATGCAAAGCCTCATGCTGAGCAAACAAGAAGCTAAAAGTGAGAAGCCAACGGGCGGTTTGTCTGCTAAGGAAACTGAAACAGCAAAAAGGTTTTGCATTAAAAAATCCCCAGGTCAGCATTTGAGTGCAGAGTTTAGAGTGTTAAAGGGAAGAAATAGCATGTCTCAAGCACAACCTTTATCCTTTTCTTGCCAAAAAGGAGCAGTGATGTGGCTACGAGGATATCTGTAACCTCAGACATCCAAATGCAGTTCCCTTCACTCAGGCTTCCCTTTCCCCTGGGATTTCCTGTGAACCCAGTTAAGTCCTGAACCACTAACACGCTTCCTAGAGGATTACTGAGCTTCCCCCCATCCTGCCCTAAAGCTTTAGGAGTGTTTCCATCCCTGGCATGAGTAGGTGGCCCCATCTGCTACCCAGGCTGTAACCAGAGTTTGTTAATGACTACCTCAGCGTGATAGAAATATCAGCAACTCATTAATCCATTATGTGGGAATTGCTTAATGGGGCAGGGAATATTCCTGTACTTGTGGCTTCTTCGCTCCCTGAAACACACAAGTCATGTAAACTGGTGTTTGGGGCTTTAAATGGACACAGTGTCTGCAGGTTGTTACCTGCAGCTTGCTGAGACTAGAAATAAAATCAGCCAGGTGAGTTTGGGAGCCCGGAGGTTTCCTCCTCCAGCTGCCTGGGCTCTCCCTGGATAAACACGGAGCTTCATCTCCCTGGCTGGTAAATCTCAACGGTGCCAAAACATGCAAAAGCAAACGCTGTCAAGAAATCTGACTATGAGTGAGATCAGGGGGTGGAACATCATTTAATGTGGTTTCTGTGCAGGCTGATCCCTACCTCTGCAACCTTCCTGGCTGCCTGCCTGCTTATTTGCTGCCCTTCACTAGTATGAGTTCTCAAATAATTTTACAAAAGTATCTCCATTTTGCTCTTCTTCTGCTGTGTGTAGGTAAAGAGGTCGAGGATTTTACATTTCCTTAACCAATGTCTGATGTGTGGGTTGATGGCTTGTGAACGTCTCAAGTCACTTTTGGCCTGATCCAAACCCCAAAGCGATTTATCAGGATTTTTTTAATTTAATTCAGGGGGTTATAACTCAGGGATATTAAAAAAAAAATGAAACAAAACAACCCTGATGTCTTGCTAGTAATGGAAACTATTCTTTATAAAAGGAAGAAGCCTCCTACCTCATATCAGACATGATTTACCCATCCAATAACACTCAAACTAGGTCAAAACCAAGAGATTTGTTTATACAGCCTATAATTAACGAGTGAAACTTGGTGCTGCAGGAAATTTCAGAGGTTAATGATACGATGTCTGGTTTTGCATGTGGAGTCTTGCGTGGAAACCAGTAAGTGGGACAAGCTACAGAACAGCAACACAAGGGAGTTTTTACCCTTTCCAATAAAATTAGACTGTTTGTGTTACAGTGTTCTTGCCATCTCCCATCTGTTTCTGTGCATCTGTTGTCTCCTGTATTAAATTCTGAGCTCTTGGAATGGATGACAACAGAGGGCTTTCGGTAGGGGCTTTGACAACCTGTATCGGTCTTCTGTCGCTGAAAGGAATAAGGCAATTTTGCCTAAAAGCTTACTCTTGTTCAGAAGTGACACCGAGGTAGGGAGTGGAAATAAAAAATGGGACTGAACAAGCAGGGGAAAAAAGGGAAAATTCATACATATTGCTGGAGGCAGCTACACGGCCCCATAAGAGGCTTGGTATGAAGTGTAATATCCCCAGGATCACTCAGATTCAAACTAATATTTAATTAATAGCTTTTGGAGGGGAAGATGTACGATGATTCCTCTCCACTAGATTTTTTCCCTTCCCTTTTTTCCCCGAAGTTTCGTTTACCTTTTTACCTCTGCCTTATTAAAGATGTATAAACCCGGCTCGACGATCTCACCGAGCACTGTCTGAGAACACTCTGTTATGCAGCTTGAAATGCTCCAAACTGAGTCAGCTCGGGCACTTCAGAGCTTGTTAGATTGAGCTCAGCCAGCTCCTGCAGCCACAGCTGGGGCTGGGAGGAGGGTTTGCTAATGAGCTGTGATGTACCCAGGGGTTGGGGACCATCAAAGCAGCTCTGCAGAGCAGCAGAGCTTCATCCACTTGCTGTGCTGAGCCAGGGATGACTTCACGGAGCGCTGGTGGGACACCCAAACTTGTGGCACATGGGACGTGTGGCACAGACAGGCTGGGGCTGGCTCTGAGCAGAACCAGCTGAGCTCTGGCAGGGCTTTCCTGTGTCAAGGCAACTGCCTGGCTCCTAAACCCAAACTGGCCCCAGAACAGGCGCAGCTCCATTCGTATGCACTGCTGATCCTGAACCATTAAATCATATGGAAGCCACGCTGACTCCACACAAAGCCATCTCGGGTACAGATAAATCCATACATCTGCCAGTGCTGGGGAAATAAAGAATTCAAGTCACAGCACAGAGAGAATTGGGTGAAATGTGGTGGCCCCTGTGAGCTGGGAGGTCAAACTAATTGATAGAGTGCTTTGTTCTGGTGCTAAAGCGGTGAATCTGCAGCTGAGGCTCCAGAGCAGAATGATAATAACAGCAAGAGCAGTGCCAGGAAGGAAAAGCCAAGCTGTTGGCAGAGCCATGGCTGCAGCGAGGCGGGGAATTCTCAGGAGATCTGAGTAGGCAGAAGGGAGCAGCTCCCTGCGCTTGAACCTCGGGGATGAACGGAGAATCCTGGTTACAAAAGAGGGCACTGAGGAATTCAGTCAGCAGGTCAGTGATTCGCCCACTCTACTCTGTCCTCATGAGACCCCATGGGATGTGCTCTGTCCAGTTCTGGAGTCCTCAGCACAAGATGGACATGGATTTGTTGGAGACAGTCCAGAGGAGGCCACGGAAATGCTCTGAGGGCTGGAGCAGCTCTGCTCTGGAGCCAGGCTGGGAGAGCTGGGGGGATTCACCTGGAGAAGAGAAGGCTCCAGGGACACCTGAGAGCCCCTGGCAGGGCCTGAAGGGGCTCCAGGAGAGCTGGAGAGGGACTGGGGACAAGGCATGGAGGGACAGGACACAGGGGGAATGGTTTCAAAGTGCCAGAGGGCAAGGATAGATGGGGTATTGGGAAGGAACTTTTCCCTGGGAGGGTGGGCAGGCCCTGGCACAGATTTCCTAGAGAAGCTGTGGCTGCCCCTGGATCCCTGGAAGTGTCCAAGGCCAGGTTGGATGGGGCTTGGAGCACCCTGTGCTGGTGGAAGGTGTCCCTGCCCATGGCAGAAGAGTTGGAACTGGATGATCTTTAATGTCCCTTGCAACCCAAACCATTCTGTGATTCTGTGATTCTCTGAAACTGCGGCTGGTGGATACAGGAAGGATGGATTTATGCAGGGAGTTCCTGCAAAGAAGTGGGCGTTTTCTGTGGGAGGAATGAAGGATTGCCAGAAGTCCTCGACGGGCACAGTGTGTTTAGAGAAGAGCAGTAATAAAACATGCAGTGCCTCCTGGTAGCAGCACTAGTAATAACCATCAAGACTAATATTGATGTTGATATAAATAAAGCTATATGCAATTACCATCAGCTATGGTCAGGAAGATATTATTTTTCTGGGTGGAACAATTAAGTGCAGTGTGTGCACTTAGAGACAGAGGATGTTGGAAGGGAAGGATTTATAGTGACTTCTTAAACATTCAACACTGCCCACTGTCAGAGACAGGAAACTGCATCGATCTGTTTGGCAATGACAATTTCTCTCTCCTGCAACAACAGCAAAATATTTGTGCTGGGAGTTCAGCGCTCTGGCCTCACTTAATTCAATACTAAAAAGATCATGGTGGGCACAGATATATAAAACTGCTGGCATGATGTAGGGAGAGTCTTGTCTCAGCCTCTGCATGGGAAGAGTTTGTCATAGGATGAGGCAGGAGCTGAAAGTAAAACGTGAGTGTAAACATGTAAATAAAATGTAAATCTGGGAGCAACCAGCCTCCAGTCTGCTCCCTTACAGTGCAAGGCAAAATTTCCCTCCCAGTCTGAGAAATTAGGACTGGCCACATACAAAATCACACCGAGATTTCCAAAATCAGAGAATCCCAGAATGGTTTGAGCTGGAAGAGACCTTTTAATGGTCATGTCATTCCACCCCCTGCCATGGGCAGGGACACCTCCCACTAGCCCAGGTTGCTCCAAGCCCCATCCAACCTGGCCTTGGACACTTCCAGGGATGGAGCAGCCACAGCTTCTCTGGGAAACAAGACTCTTTTAACAGTCACTGGCACCTGTGGTATTTATCTGACCCTGAGTAAACAATCTAAACCAGCAATAAACTGCCTAAAAAATAAAAAGTCAAAGCCAAACTCACAAATCTAACACCCCTCCAGATTATTTTTGTTGCAAGAGCCTTGGGAATATCACAAAACCTCACCTATAGGTGCATCAGGTAGGATGGACCTGAACCAGATGTCATCTAGGTGAGGTGTCCTGTACCTACAGCTTGGTAAAGGTGTCCTATCAAATTGAGTGCATGAAGAGAGGTTGTTGCTGTCCTGATGGAGGATTGTGGATCAGCTGGGAAATCAGTTGTATCACATTCTGGTACCCACTGTCAGATTTAGCCCTGGTGCTCAAATCTGTCAAGTGTTTATAGGGGGTCACTTCCTGCCCTTTAGGAGAGTAACAGTGAATAACTATGCTTTTCACCATCATGATAATAATGAGATTTTCCTGGTGATTTAAGGAACAGAATGAGAGAAAATCCAGCCATGGAGCAGTTGCTGCCAGTTAGTATCTAACTGGAAATTCAGATATGGAAGTGTTAATGGATTTGGGTAGAAAAATCACACAGTGTCTATAAACATGAATCAGGATCAGTTAAATACTGACTGAATGGATTCAGCCTCAGATTCTGAGGCAAGAAACATCTATAAAGCTATAGATGGGTTTATATAGAAACCCCAGGGAACTGGAGTTGTTTAGCCCAGAGAAAAGGAGGCTCAGGGAGGACCTTCTCACTCTCTACAACTCCCTGACAAGAGGCTGGAGACAGGTGAGGGTCGGGTTCTGCTCTCAGGGAACAAGAGACAGCACAAGAAAGGGCCTCAAGCTGTGCCAGAGACTTGAGGTTGGATATTAGGGAAAACTTCTTGACGGAAAGGGTTGGCAAGCATTAATACAGGCTGCTCAGGGATATGGAGGAATCACCATCCCTGGAAGGATTTAAAAGCCTTGTAGATGTGGCACCTGTGGACATGGTTTACTGGTGGCCTTGGCAGTGCTGATTGGGCTTGATAATCTGAGAGGTCTCTTTCCAAACTAAACCATTCCATGATTCTCTTCTGTATTCCTGGGCTTTTAGATCTTGGCTGCACTAGAAAAAGTCTCTACCACACTCTCTAAAGGGCTGGCCAGTTCAGTGCTACTGGCCAGCACGTGCAGAGGTGGCCAAACTGAGATCCATGGAGTAGAAGAAGGTTTTGAGTATAATTTTGAGTATAATTTATGACCCAAGCATTGGATGCACTTGGGTCTAGTTAAAACATTTGAGCCAAGGAAAATAATTGGAAAACTTCATTAGAGGATATTTAATCACGTCTCCATGGCCACGATTTCTCCTGCATGCCCTGCTGGTGCTGGCAAGTAAGATGTGGCTGAATCAAATTCTCCTGGCACTATAAATGGGATTAAACTGATCCCCTGATTCTTAGGTGAAAACAATTAGTTTTTTGAACCAAAACCGTGTCTCTGCCTGCATTTTCTTCCTATTCTCCTCTCTGCCAGAGCACCACATCAATCATTTTCCTCCTCCAAAGTCAACCTCTGCCATTGACTTGTCTCAAACAATTGTAGGATAAACCCACTGCCAGAAACCACCTTCTGATGCTTGGCCTGGCTGAGCTGCCACTGACCCCTCACAGGAACTCACTCCCACCCCCTGTGCACCTTTTATTTGTTGTTCTACTTACAGGGAAATGAAGGGGAAAGCCATAAAAATAATGAGCACGTAAACAACACTGCTGGGGAGCAGACAGCTCGGAGGAAGAGCCGTGAGAAATCACAGAGAGCAGCGAGAGTCTCCTGAGACAAATGGGACTATTTAGGGCAGCCAGGCAGTAATTGCAGTGCTAGCAAAAGTCAGTGGGAATGTACCATGTTATTCCCAGCAAACATCATGTTCGGTGGACACGGCCCATTTTCTGTTCCCGAGGCTGGGGGTTTTCTTTTGCTTTGTTCTCTCCCTAATTGATCAGACTTTCCAAGTAATTTTCCCAGTGCTTTGGCCTCTCCTTTGCAGTTTTATGGGCTGTTACAAGCGCTGGTGAAATGTGGTGTGTGCAAAGTGAGACAAGGTAATTTGGATTAGGTGTAATGGGAGTGCTGTAGTGCCACGGCTCGATGAGCTTTGTCCTAGAAGGCAGGTTTCTAGGAGAAACAATACCTGAGAGCAGAGGCATCGTTTGCTCAGGGCAATGAAATGTGGGCTCTTCGGAGGAAAATTGAGAAAGCAAAATTGAAACCACTTCTGAGCCTGAGCCTGCCTCCCTGACTTCTGGGATTGTATAAATGCAAGTATGTTGTCATTTCTTACATCCTTCCGTGTTTAATGCCCACCAAATACCTTCCTGCTTGGCCAGTGTTTGCTCTGCAGGATGCAAGTGATGTGTGGGCATCTCTCAGGAAGCAGCTCTGTGGGTCAGACTGCACAGAGGTGGATGTGGGAGCAAGATGGGAAAGTTTCTGTGAGGGTGGGCAGGCCCTGGTACAGTTGCCCAGAGAAGCTGTGGCTGCCCCTGGATCCCTGGAAGTGTCCAAGGCCAGGTTGGATGGGGCTTGGAGCAACCTGGGCTAGTGGGAGGTGTCCCTGCCCATGGCAAGGGGGTTGGAACTGGATGATCTTTAAGGTCTCTTCCAACCCAACCCATTCTGGGATTCTGTGATTGTTCAGGGCCTATTTCTCCCGTGTTCTTTTGCAGGTCTTTATTAAGACGAGTCACTCTGTAAATCTGAGGCCAGGCTGCTCCTCTTGCCCATCAGCAAAGAAATCAACTGGGTAGCAGATGACTCACCTTCTTCTGCTGCACCACTGCCAGGGAACATCTGTGATACCATCACCTCCAGATGCTCGTCTCCTGAGGCCAACCCCAAATGATCCTAATTAAATTCATTGAATTAAAATCTATGGGCTTTTTAAAACAAAGAAGGTTGCAGCGCTTTTTAAAAATGCAGCACTTTTTAAAAATGCTTTAAGGATTCACATTTTTGCTCTGCTCTCCTACTGTGGTATCTACAAATGACCTTTGTTTTGGAAAGCAAGCTGGGATTTTCCTGTTTCCCATTATCCCAAGATTTTTGTAACACAAAACCTCCTAATTCACATGTTGTGATAAAACACTTCCCAAAGAATGGTTAGGTGTGGCACTTGAGGACATGGCATAGTGTTGAACACAGTTGGACTGGATGATCCTAAAAGGTCTTTTCCACCCTCAAGGATTCCATGATGTTGTTTCTCTGAAGGGCTGATCCTAAAAATCCTCAGGGGAAAAAAGGTTCTTTGAGCATTACAAACTGCCTATTTGCCTACTGCTAATTAGGCAAATATAACCTCCAGTTTGAATCTTCTTGGAGACTGGGGACAAGAAAAATACCCTGAGAGCAGGTGGGGAAGGGTTAACAAAGGAAACTCAGGCTGTGAAATTAAAATATTCTTTCTGGCTCAGAGAAAGTACAAGCACTCATCAAGCACAGAGGCTCTTCATTTGGTGTCTGACAGTGCCACAGGGGACAGCGAGATGCTGCCAGCCAAGGTCATTCCTCCCCCTTGGAAGTGATGAGTTCCTACATGCTGGCACTGAAATTGGACCTACAGCTCAGCCAGACTGATCAGTGGCACAAGTCAGGCAAAAAAAATCCCTGGGAAAGACAGAAGTATCAGCACCCAAATCCTCAGATACCGAGAGCTAAAAAGGATGAGGGAATTATCCAATCTGACCTCATTTGGGATTGGATTTTCCCCAATTATGTCTCCACAGAGTCTGATAACTTGCCATTTAAAGCAAAACTAAAAGTCAGTAGCCTACGGGTGGCAGCCAAATTAAAACTCCACCTTTTTGAGCTGGGAATCAGAGAAAATGAAACAGTTTTTGGGATGAAATTCTACAAAGAATTCTGTATGTTCCTACCCAGAGGACTAGATGGACATACATAAAGCAGTGAAGATGGACAGACACTGGTGTGAACACTTCTCTGTGCTGTCTATGCTGTTCAGCTGTTGGCATTGCTTTGGGATGGGGTTGGGATCTGCTGACTGACCCAGTCACAGCCTGAGAAGGTCATGGGCCAGCAGCTCTTCCTGGTGGGCTGGAAGAAGAAGCCACCCTGTCCTGAGGGGAAGAACAGGAGCAGAGTTCACCTACATCAGCAGGATCCCTGACCTCAGGACAGGGGATGAACCCTCCCTTCTTTATTTACAGGGATGGATTTCACAGATCAGCCTATTTCTGGGCCAAAAAATTGCCTGAGCTTTTACATCCTGTCAGTCCTTTTCAGATGCCACAGCACAGCCTGAGGAGGAGGAGGAGGAGAAGCAATGATGTCTCTTTGGATGAAGAGCTGTCATAACATTTATCCAGATCTGACTGACCTGTTAATTCCCAAGAAATAGCAAAGCCCTCCAGTATCAAGCAGGTGACAATTTTTAAAGCCTGAAGGTGCTGTGACTTCCAGGGGCAGCCAGAACAGAGAGAGGGAGGCTCTGTGTTAAGGAGCACAAAGCTGCAACCAGTTCCCTTGGAGACTCCACTAAGTCCTGGTCAGCTTGAGAGGCTCCTGGCCTGTGTCTGGTCTTAAATATTAACACAGCATGACAAGAGGGTGTACAGAGTGAGAAGAGGCTTTCACTGGGGTCTTACATGTGCCACTGAGCTCTACAACCTCCTCAAGAAGGGGTTTGTGGCTGCCTGTGCTGGAGGGAGCTCTGAGAACAGTCCAGTCACAGTGTGCTGTGCTGTGAGTGTGTGGAAGGACCTCTCTGGGAACACACATTTGGGTTGGGGTTGGGGTTAGGCACAGTTAGATCAGATATTAGGAAAAAGCTGTTCTCCTGTGAGGGTGGGCAGGCCCTGGCACAGGTTGGGCAGAGAAGCTGTGGCTGCCCCATCCCTGGAACTGTCCAAGGACAGATTGGACAGGGCTTGGAGCAACCTGGGCTAGTGGAAGGTGTCCCTGGTTATGGCAGGGCGTGGAATGAGATGGGCTTTAAGGTCCTTTCCAACCCAAACCATTCTATGATTCCATGATTCTAAGTTTCCATGATTCTGTGATTCTACAATAAGAAGGCTGCAGTGAAGGTTCCCCAGACTCCTCTCTTCTCCAGGTGAACACCCCCAGCTCTCCCAGCCTGTCTCCAGAGCAGAGGAGCTCCAGCCCTCAGAGCATCTTCATGCCTCTTTGAAAGGTCTCTGAAGGGGACAGGAACATTGCCACATCACTGCTTTCATGGCTGCCCCATTGGTTTGGTCCCAGCAAAGGCAAAGCTTCTTGGCAGCATTTACACAGTGTCACACCCTGAACTGGTGGCCCTTGAACACCTCGAGGTGAGGAATGTTGTCTGCACACCAGGCATTTCACTCCACCTCTGTAAGGTGTGAGGGCAAACAGTGATGGGAAAGGAGGTGACTGTCACAGCCCTGGGTGCACCAACAGGTTCTACAACCTCTCCCTGCCCCTCTTGCCAGTGCTCAGGGTCAGTCCTGGCACAGGGCAGCTGGAACCTTGCATATGCCATGGGAACATGAGAATTCCTGCTCAGTGGTTTTGCCCACGAAGCCTCCAGCCCTCTGGGATTGAGAGCTGGGTTCCAGCACAGGCTCTTGCCCCAAGTCCCTGCCCAAGCTGGGGTGCAGGTATGGCCCTGCCCTGCCTGGCCAAGCAGTTCTTCCTGGCAGAGGGAAGGAGGAAGGTGGAGGTCAGAGTAATAAAATAAAAGTCAAATCTTACTGCCATTCTGTTCACTTAAGTATTAAAATGGTGGGATTCTTTGCTGGTATAAATGTGCAGTTGATTATTCCCTTTCCAGAGGCATTGTGGTCTCTAGTCCCTGTCTCACATGGACTGCAAATGGAGCACAGAACGAAATCCCAGTGATGGGGCTCCATTTATCAAAAAGCACATCTGGCTTATTCCTTAATGCTGGTCAGGCTTTTAAAAGCCATAGTACCTGGGGCTCCCTGTTGATAAAAATATTCCGAGCTGCTGCTGCTTGACTCCAGGGTGAACGTAACATGAAACCTCCTCCAAGCAGCATTGACTCAAACCACTGTCACCTCCTCCTGCACCGCTCCTCTGGTTGCACCACCGTGCCCTGGGGCTCTGCTCTGAACCCAGCACGGCACTCACAGGGCTCAGATAGAGGAGAAGGTGCAGCCCTTCCTTCTTCTGGCTCCATGCTCTGATCTGTCTCAGCTCTCCTCCCCAAAACCATCGTGGCAGAGCGGGACAGGGATGGACAGGGGTCGTGGGAAGACTTCAGGCCACGTGTGTCACTTTGACCTGCTGTGAAACCTGGGCAGAAAGTGAAAAGCTGCTTTCTTTGTCCTTGGGAGTGAGCTGGGGAGGGAAAGGAGAGGGGCTTGCTCAGGGTACAGCAGGCAGTGGCAGTCAGAGCAACAGGGATAATCTGTATGTAAATCGTGGTAACATGGGAAAGACACATGAGAACTCAGGGGAAATTCATAATTTAAAAAAACCCCAAGCCCAAACAACAAACATATGCAAGAAGGTCAGCGTGTATTTGCATATTTCAATATTAATGCAAAGGAAGAAGAGATGGTTCTTCCTGCTGTGGACAGCTGAGCTTTAGAACTCCTTGCCAGAGGTTGTGGGTACAGGAAACTTACCTGGGTTAAAAGTGAAATTAAGACAGGACTGTAGAGAGATCCCTTGAGGATTACCAAGTAGAAAAAACACAGGGTCATGAAATTCTCTGAGATGAAAGTAATTGGAAGCTCTAGTCTGTGGGAGAAGTATCCCTTATTTTTTGACAACTGTTTGTGGACACTTTTGGAAAAAGAATAGTGGACTACTTTTGTATTGGATCTGAATCAGTATCCCTGTCCTGTGCCCTTATGACACTATTTATTAACAAGAAACTATTAGCATGACTATGACAGAGCTGAATAATTATTTAATGGCTCTGCTCATATTAAAGCAAAGCTGATATCCTGAGAACATTGAAACAAGCCAGCATTACATTTCTTAGATGCATGTAATGGGATACATTGAGTTCAGGGAGAGCAGCCAGACAAACCAACCTCCCATGTGTTCATCAAATGCTCTCAAAATCGAGCATTTAGATTACAAATCATGACATGTTCTTCTATAATAATGTAGGATTTACCTCCTGTTACAATATTAAATAAGCTGTTCTAGAGGTGAACAAATCTACTTCCCAAATTCCTAGGAAATGAAAATTTAAGCCTTTGCTTCCTGTGTTCCTCCATGACGGATGTTTTGGGAAGAAATGAAATGATTATTATGATGTGGTTCAGGGACCAGCATTACAATGGGAATGTAGAGCTCAGCCAGGGTCTTTCACTGATGAGTTGGTGACACTAAATGTTCAAAGCCGTGTCTCATGACAGCCCATTACCCTGTGACAGAAGAAACACTGGCTACAGACCAGGGCCTTGAGCTACCTGGCCTTGCCAGCCACTGTCAGAGGAGTGCCATGATCCACTATAAAACCATGGAATCATTTAGGTTGGAAAAGTCCTCTGAGATCATCGAGTCCAACTGTTAACCCAGCACCACCACATTCCCCACTAAACCATGGCCCAGGTGCCACATCCACACGCCTTTGGAACACTTCCAGGGATGGTGACTCCATAACTTCTCTGGGCAGCCTGGTCCAATGCCTGACCACCCCTTTGCTGAGGAAATCTTTTCCTAATATCCAACTAAACCTCCCCTGGTACAACTTGAGGCCACTTCCTCTGGTCCTGTCACTCGTTACCTGGAGAAGAGAGACCAAGCCCTACCTGTCTGCAACCTATTGGGGGTAGGACACCAAACCTCCACTCAGAAAATTACTTATATCTCTTCCAACACGTTTTCACTGAGGCTGTGATTCCTGGACAGATATGAATTTGAGCATACCGAAGAGGTTTTATTTTTACACTCCTTCCCCATTTTGCTAATGCTTTGTATTCACTGTCTTCATATCCAAGATCATGGAATCCCAGAATGGTTTGGGTGGGAAGGGACCTTAAAGCCCATCCATTCCACCCCCTGCCATGGGCAGGGACACCTTCCACTATCCTAAGTTGCTCCAAGCCCCATCCAAGCTGGCCTTGGACACTTCCAGGGATGTCCTGGGCAACCTGTGTCAGGGCTCCCCACCCTCCCAGGGAAGAATTTCATCCCAATTTCCATCTAGCACTGCCCTCAGCAGTGGTTTAACTCTGCTATTCAGACAAACAAAAGGCACCACAAAAAAGTGTTTGTGAAATGCATAGAGACTGTCAGAGCCTCCTCCTTCACAGCAGGGTGTACCTTTCCTTTCAAGCAGAGCCGTGTGCTGTCAGCTGGATAATTCACAATTATTTACCTGGGAATGAACAGAGTGGCTTCTAAACCCAGGATTCGTGTCCAGCCCTCCTGCTCACTCAGGAATATTGGGGAAGACATTTGAGCTCTAACAAGCTGTTATGTCTACCTTAACCATCAAATGCCACCCTGTATTTCTCCAGAAAGCTGCCAGTGGTTTTACATGTCAGTGTGTTTCCTTCTGGTTTAATTTAAACTTTTTAGGGCAAGTTTTCAGGATTTGCCATACTGTTCTTTCCTAGTCATGGCTGGTATCATTAAATCCTTAGGAAATCCCAAAGGCAAGCAATGTGATAAAGCACTCCTTTGTTTTGTGGTTGGCATGATAACTCCAACAGAAGGTCAGCCAAAAGCCCATGTTTTCCTGGATGCCCTGGAGGAACTCAGTGGGTGAGTACCCTGCCTCTCTCCTCCCCCCATGCCATGGCAATAAGGAGCGAATTTTTATTTAATACAAGAGGTGAAACTGTAAAAACTCCTTCAGTGAAATAACTGCACGCTATTTTCACAGCCAAGCACTGCTGACTGGCACTTCTACAGCTTCCCAGGGATTCAGGGACTGCTGCAGGAGTTTGTACAATCCCCTTGGCCAGGCTGCCTGACCCTGCACTGCCCTGCTCCAGAGAACCTGGAGGAAGGGAACCTTAAAATATATTCAAACCTCAAAATAGATTTAATTTAACTGCTTTGTCACCTCTTATCCACGTGACCTGGCATTCAGTGAAGTGGCCTGGCTACACAGCAAACTGGGAGCTGCTGCAATTTCAAACTGTGCCCTGGGTTTGGTTGGTTTGGGTTTTTTTCTTTGTTTGTTTGTATTGATTGACACACAAATATTCTTCCAACACTCCAGTATTCAGTGGTGCATGATTACTTTTTTTTTCTCTTTAGCCCCAAATAATCAGTCTATGCTTTACTCTACAGTTTTTTCTTTGACATAAGGATTTTCTGCTTCAAAGTGGAAGCAAAGACTGGCTTCAAATTCCCTGGCAAAGCTTCTCATATGGGATATAGATCATCTCAGCTTATCTGGCTCAAGCCTGTCTGCACGTAACCTTGTTTTCTTTGGAAGTCCAGTGTTGTTGCTCTGTGCTTCATTGCTCACATTGCTCACAGTTGGGGTTGTGGCAAGAGAAAAATCAGCTTTTTGTGCCTCTTCAGCACCACTGGGCAGATCACTGCCGATGCAGATGGAAATATTTTTTTCCTTATAATTGTTTGGATTCAGCCTTCAACATGGAAGTGTCCAAAGCCAGGTTGGACGGGGCTTGGAGCAACCTAGGTTAGTGGAAGGTGTCCCTGCCCATGGCAGGGGAGTAGAACTGGATGATCTTTAAGCTCCATTCCAACCCAAACCATTCTGTGGTAACACACCCAGGAGTCCAGATGCAGCAACTGCTCAGTAGTCAGTGTATCCACTGTATTGTGGATTTGCTTGGTCACCAGATTCCTAAGAAGGGTCTAGAAACTGGAAGAAAAACCCTACCAAGCCACACACCAATTTCTTTTGGTAGTGATAGCAAAGAGAGAGCTGTTCCCTTTACAGGCAGAGTGAACGAGATCCAAATACACCAAACATCATCCTGCATGGCTGCAAGAGGTGTTTGGAATGAAGCTCATCTATATCCCCAAAACATTCTCTTCCTCTACATCACCAGCAGCAAGAATTCAAAGAAACCCTGAGCAGGGATGGCATCAAGTTGTGAAATCAGATTTGCAGCAGTGTGGTGTTTCTCATGAGGAGTGGAAGCTGTTGGAACATCAGAACACTGGTGGTTACTGCTATTGCTTAGAGAGCAACTCCATTAAATTTTTGGAATTCAGAGCTCCCACGTTCAGTAATGATTTATTGTTTACTCTTTTATTCTGCTGTTTTTTTCAGATGAATGTCCTGAGAGAAGACAGTTTGTGACTTGTTACTGCCCCAACATCCACAATGACAATCACAGAATCATATCAGAGTGGTTTGGGTTGGAAGATGATTAAAGATCATCCAGTTTCACCCCCTGCCATGGGCAGGGACACCTTCCAGTATTCCAGGTTGCTCCAAGCCCCATTCAACCTGACCTTGGACACTTCTAGGGATAGAGCAGCCACAGCTTCTCTGGGATTCAACCTGTGCCAGGGCCTCACTAACCTCACAGGGAACAATTTCTTCCTGATATCTAATCTAAATCTCTCCTCTTTTAATTTCAAACCATTCCCCCTTGTCCTATCACTACCTGACCATGTAAAAAGTTGCTCTCTCCCTTTTTGTATAACCCCTTTTAAGTGCTGAAAGGCTGCAGTGAGGTCTCCCCTGAGCTGCCTCTTCTCCAGGCTGAACATGATCATGAAAAATCACAAGGCTCAGGTATCGATGCCAAATGTGGAGCCTCCTGACTATTTTCTATGCCTGGCACCCCCAGAAGGAAGGAAGGAAGATGATAAATATACTTTGTATCCCAGTTCACCTTCTGCAGCAGCTCTGCACTAAAAACAAAAATCCATCTGCCATCTGGATGTAGAGTGTGTCCTGAAGCCCTGGCACAAGAGCTGAGCTACAGAGTTTGGTTTTGTTTCACCCAAGAGCTCCCAGAAGAGCTGGCTGAGCCAGTGGTGGTGTCCAAGCTGTGTGACTTGTACCACTGGGAATATCCCACCTTTTCCCCCCTTCCTTGGCTGCTGCTGGTGCTTTGGCACAGCTCCCACTGCTGAGCTGCATGAGTAATCCCATCCTCAGGCCCCTCATCATCCTCCCCAGTCCAATCCTCATCTCCATCCCCCAGCCTCATCTCCATCCCCATCCCCAGCCTCACATCCCATCCCCATTCCTATCTTCATCTCCAGTCCCACGCTAGCACCCCATCCCCACCCCCATGTCCCATCCCCATCTATGTCCCAAACCCCATTTCCATCCCTACTCCTGTCCCTGAACCCCATCCCCATTCCCGAATCCCATCCCCATCCCCACAATCCATCCTCACGCCCCATCCCCATTCCTGCACCCCATCCCCATCCCCACACCCCATCTCCATCCCCACAGTCCATTCCCACACCAAATCCCAATCCCCAAACCTCATCCCCATCCCCACAATCCATTCCCAAACTCCACTCTCGTCCCCAAACCCCATCCCCATTCCCACACCCCATTCCCATCCCCAA
>JAWWEW010000078.1:2282875-2339595 GCA_035583185.1 Anabacerthia variegaticeps
TTCCTTCCTCCCATCCTTCCTTCCGTTTTTCCTTCCTTCGTTTCATTCTTGGATCCTTCCTTCTTTCCTTCCTCCCTTCCTCCTCCTCCTCTGCCTCCTCATCCTCCTCTTCCTCCTCCTCTTCTTCCCCCTCTTCCTCCTCTCCTTCCTCCCCTTCCTCCTCCGGGCTGGGGCCGGGCCCATCCGGGCCGTGTGGGAGGAGTGAACTGGGCGGACTGGGGGGTCTGACGGCAGGGAGAGGGCTTGGGGTGTAAGGGTGGGGTGAGCTGGGGGGTGGGGGGGTGTGTTGGGATCGTGTTGTAAGGACAGATGGTGGATTTGGGGTCCTTGGAGGGAGGGAAGGCCTTGAGGGGTGAGCTGGGGCAATGTATGCGTGTTGGGATCATGTTGTAGGGACAGATGTTGGATTTGGGGTCCTTGGAGGGAGGGAAGGAAAGGGAAGGCCCTGAGGGGTGAGCTGAGGGTGTGTGTGTGTGTGTTGGGATCATGTTGTAGGGATATATGTTGGATTTGGGGTCCTTGGAGGGAGGGAAGGCCTTGAGGAGTGAGCTGGGTCAATGTATGTGTGTTGGGATCATGTTGTAGGGACAGGTGTTGGATTTGGGGTTCTTTGGAAGGAGGGAAGGCCTTGAGGGGTAAGCTGGAGCAATGTATGTGTGTTGGGATCATGTTGTAGGGACAGATGTAGGATTTGGGGTTCTTTGGAGGGAAGGAAGGGAAGAGAAGGCCCTGAGGGGTGAGCTGAGGAGGGGTATGTGTGTGTTGGGAGTGAGCTGAGGTGTGTTGTATGTGTTAGGATGCTGTTATAGGGACAGATGTTGGATTTGGGGTTCTTTGGAGGGAGGGAAGGCCCTGAAGGGTGAGCAGGGGGGGATAGGAAGGGATTTTGGGGAGGTGGGGCTGTGGGAGGCTGTGATGAGGGCAATTGGGGTCTTGCGGGTGGTTGTGGTGAGCAGGGGGATGTGTGTGCTGGGATTGGGGTCCTGTGGTTGGGATATAGGATTTGGGGGGTTCCTTGGAGTGCTTGAGGGGTAGAGGAGGAGGATGTGGGGCTTGGGTTGGGCTGGGGGTGGGATACGGTGAGTGTTTGGGGCCTGTGGGATGGGGCTGGGATTTGGGGGGACTTGTCAGTGCAAAGCAAAAATCACCCTGTTTGAGGGGGTGTGTTTGTGTTCAGGGTGTCTGGGTTTGAGTGTGTTTGTTTCCAAGGTGTCTGGCTGTATTGAAGAGTGTGGGAAAGGGGTTCCTGTGGGGATTTTAGGATGCTTAACATGGGGGAGAAGAGTGAGCAGAGTGTAATTATAATAATTATAATGCAAGTGGAGCAGGGTGGATGTGGGAGGGGTCCTTAGTTGTGTGGGCTGGCGAGGGTACAGGGATGAGCTGGTGGGCTTTGGGAGGGTTCAGGTGGGTGGGTGTGTTTTTGGGACCAGGGAAGGTGGCTGGAGTTCCTGAGAGATGAAAGCAGGGGCAGAGCTTCAGAGCCTCACAGAGTTGTTCCAGGGTGCTTTGGGAGAAGGTTTGGAGTCCCAGGGGCAGTGGGATTGATGGAATGTTGGGCTTTGGGGTTTGTGTAACACACTTCATTCCTGGTAATTTACAGGAGAACATGTAGACAGCAGATTTGTGATGGTAAAGGTTCTCTCCGTGCTTCCCTTTGGGGATAAAAATAAAGCCTGTAGGATTTATAGGAGCCTGTAAGCTCTAGATGTGCACAAATCTTGTTTTAAAATTGGAGATAACATCCAGCTTTCAAACTGCTCTGATTCACTGCTCAGTCTGGACAGAGGCTCTTGTTGCCCTGCAGGTCTGTGATGGTCAGCACTGCTGGGGGCATGGAGAGGGAGCAGTTGGGAAGGAGCATGTGGATCTGGCTCCTGCAATCTTAGAAGAGGAGAGATGTTCACAGTGGTGTGGATTTGCTTGTTTATACATGTGAGAAGAGGGTAAAATCCACCCTGTGGTCCCATAGAAACATAGTAACTTTCCCTCATTAACCAGATCCCAATTGTTTTCTTTTCCTTGGACTGAAATCAACACTTGAGCTGCAGCTCTGTCAAATATTTTGTATTTTATTGAGCCAGACTGAATCTCTGTCGGATTCCAGCATCCCACCTGTAGCTGTCCATGATTCCCTGCTTAAGGGAAGATGCTTTAGTGCAATAGTTGTGGTCATGTGTCAAGCTGTCACAGGTCCAAAAAACTTCACAGGGTGCTTCAGGACCATGGTAATATCCACTAAAGCTTTCTGCTCTTCCTCCACCAGGAAGATCAGAACTGGGAAAAGCATTTGGATGCTGTTGGGTTTGAAGCTGGGCAGCTCTACAAAGAAGAGAAATGTGGGTCTGAACAGGGAGAGAAGACAAATACTTGAGAGAAATCCTGATAACAAGACATGTCTTGTTAGAGTTGTGCCATTCTTGGAAGGAAACTTTCTGCTTTTGATGGTTACACGGAATAATTTCTGAAAAAAACATATTTTTAACATAATTCCCCTCATGAGCTATGCACTGGTTTGCATTTGCTCTCACAGCCTTCTGAGTAGATTGTTTCCTAGATACAGGCAATAAAGCAGGAGTATGTGGAGAAGTGTGGCCCTGGTGAGGAGGGTGTAATCTTCTTACCCAGAGGAGTTGTGTAACAGTGTAGTAAAGTGCAGGGGGTCTGATTAAGGCTGCCTTGATAATCCCTGTGCAGACACTGGAGAGAGTTGTCTGCTGCTTAGGAACTGAGGGAAGGAGGAATTGTGCTTCTGGTAACTTAGGCACCTACTGTGGGAATACACTAAAGAATTGTTTGTTCTGATAGTGGTGGATATGTGCTGTTTGAGTCTTGCACTAAATAGTTTTATTCTGAAGTGTTGTTGGATGAACAGGTGCTTCAAATAGTGAAAAAACCCCACTTTGTTTACTTCAGTCGTAAATTACAACTTGTTCTTTTGGAACAGTTGTATAAAATACATCTCAGGGTTCTGACTGCTTTGTGCCAGCGAAATAGATGGTCTGTGTGATGTTATTAGCTGTGAATGCAGCAAGATTTGATATCTGCTTAATCCAGACACACGAGTACTTCGCCCAAGTTCAGGACCCAAGGTCAAAGACCTGCCACGTACAGTCGGTTGCAGATCTTTGGGCTGCTGATGCTGAGCAAACAGGAGGAGGCTGGAGGAGGAAAGGGCAGTGGATGTGAAACAGGAACAGCATCGAGTCACTGGGTTAATGCACACCTTGACCTGTCAGTGAGTCGGGACAGTTTGTCACGGGTGACGTGGCAAAAGTGGCTTGCAAGTGGTTAAAATCCCAAGGGAGGGGACATTAGTGACTGTCACTTGCCCAACTACCACAAACTCAGAGCCCTTCCCTATGTGCAAGTAACAAGAGGCAAGAGAAAAGGAAAACCCAAAGCCTTTGTGCGAGGAAGGAGCACGGACTGGTTTCTCCAGGGAAGTGTGGCACTTAATCTGGAAGTTGCCTGGTGGGGACCCACCCCAGCCCTTTCCCAGGACATCAGGGCATCCCTCTGATGGGCAGCCTCGTGCCCTGCAGCAGGAAGGTTTGTACATCTTGGGAAGTTGTGCCACTTTAGTGTAACCAAAAGGGGTTGTGACTGTAGGTGGTTGTGACTTTAGTTGGTTAACTATAGGTGATGTTATCCTTAGTGATGTATATATCTCTATATTTAATTTTAAACTCTTGCTGGTAGTGGCACTGGGAGCTGAATAATTTCACAGGTTAGGTAGGTTTTGATTTCTAAGTTTGGTGCCTTTTTGTTTCCCTGACCATCTTTTGGCTGCTTTGGAGTTATTTTGGAGTTAAACTTCACCAGTGTTACCAACTTTTCATCACTAAGTTGTTCTGTTCTGAGCAACTGTGCTTACAAGTTGGCTATGCTAAAGTTAATATTTTTCAGTTAGCAGGTGTATTTTTTGTTTTTATTTCACTTTTATGTTAGTTTTCTGTACTGTTTCTTTCATGGCTGCTATCACAACACTTTGAAGATCAATGTGATGTTTCAAGCTGACTTGCAACAATCTTGATTATTGTTGAAATTCTTTTTGCTGGGTGTTGACATGAACTTTATGAGCTTAGTTTGATTTTACTCAAATGACAACTGGAGGGGAACCGTGAGAGGGATAGTGGAAAAGAATTAACATCTAATTCTTTTAATCTCCATTTTAAAAAGTACAAAATAACACTTTTCAAGAGTTGGCTGATCTTATGTGGTTTTGATTTGCTTGCCTAAGGAAACAAGTTATGTGTCATTGTGCTTTCTGCTAACTGTAGTTGCTTTAACATGCTGGCAAATTGATGCCACCTTGCACAGAGGGATTGTTCCCAAAAGTTCTGTGGAAATGATTCCTGGGGAGCACAAATGAGACCCTCTTAGTGCTGCTGATGGTAAGAACCCAACCCTTCTGAGACATCAGAGCAGCTCCAAGAGTTTATGATGCCTGAACTAGGAGAGGTTTTGCTCTCTGGACTTCTTAGGCAAGCAAAACATGTCCCGATGAGACACATTTCAAAGATCCTTTGAGCATCCTAAGGAACTGTGTGATACAGGGCTGGTTAAAGCAGTCATTCAATATCAGAAATTTGAGTTCACAGTGTGATTTGTTTTTCTTTCTTTTTATTTCCCTCATGCTTTATTTATGTAATTTGCCTGAAGTGAAGTAAATGCCTCTGCTTTTCCTTTTTTTCCCTTGATTTGTTTGTGATAATCATTTAAAATCTGCTGATTTAGAGCTGCTCCTTTACTGAGGTAAATTAAAAAAAATTATGACTGGGACATCATAAGTATTTTTCATATAATTTCATAGTGTCTTTGTGAGTAGAAATTAATATATTGAATAAGCAAATGAGTTGTTTGTTTTCCCTTAGGCAAAATACTTTCCAGGGTATGCTTACCCACTGCAGGGGAGATCTTATGGTAAATATGCATGTAAATACAGGTCATTAGTTATCTAAAATGTTCATTATTGTTCTGTTTTTCAGAGATTATGTGAGTTAGTCCTCTGCTCTGGATCCTCATGGTATGTCTGAAGGACAGATCTCTGCATGTTCTGAATGTACCAGGTAATTCCCAATAATAACTTTCCATGGGAGTTTGTGACCTGTTAAAGGGCAAGAAGACGAGGGAGGGCAACTTTTATTCTATATTTAGTCCTAGGTGAGTCTAAAAAAGAGCCTGACAGGCTGTAGCCTAAAATTTATTTTTGGATTTGTGTGTCACTAGAAAATGAAGGAACTGCAACACTCCTGCAGCTGTTTGCCACTCCAGTGAAGGTCCAGCCTGTCCACAAGGACCTGTAAGAACTTTCCTCAGCATTTCTGGTGCTTGGGGTAGAGCAGAAGGAGGGAAATAGGATTGCTTTTCATGTCGATCATTCTCCTGCCTCACCTTTTAGTCAGAGAGGCAAAAAATGGACACAGCCACAACCTTTGGGAACAGCTTGGTTGCCTTTCAGTGGCAGAGGTGCAACAGGAGGTGCTGTTCAGCCTCAGTGGTGGATAAACTCTTCCCCTGCCACATTCCTGGCTGGCACTTGGGATTGGAAGAAATCTCCCATCCATGAACCTAATGTGCTGTTTCCTGTGCAGGTTGTCCTCATGAATACTCCCGTGGAGAATGTCCCTGATCTTCTTTGCCTGTGTGGTGAGGGTGAGGGATGGGCTTCCCCTCTCAGCCTCCACAGATTTCCATTTCAACCAGGACTTTCTGGAGTGCAGGAAGAGATTAAAGGCGTTATCCTCAGTCCTGGCACGCTACCCAAGTCGAGGCACAGCAAAAGGACGTAACTTGAGCATTCAGTAAGTCCCTGCTTTGGGTTGGTTGGGGTTTTGGCTGCAAGTTTTGAAATAATGATCTTGGGAATTGGTTGAATTGTGGGTATAGTTTGTAGTGCCTGATTCTGATCTGAAATCCCACCGTGCATGTCCAGGTTATAAACTCCAAGGACTTTGAAACGTTATTGCCCAGCAAAACTCCTGCTCAGTTTAGTGAACACATGCTTAGTTATACATTTTTTGTATATCTTATTTTATATGTTATATAAATGCTTTACACCAATACATAAATATATTATTTTATGATATATTAACACTTAGGCACATTATATTTATATATTCACATATACATTTGCATTACATTTACACATATTTGTATTTTGATATGTATTTTGCTTATTTTCATTAGTTGTAGCAGAGCTTTCTGCTCAATGGGCAGTGCTTGTTACTGTTACCATTTGGAGCATCATGGATTTCTACTTCCTTAAGATGGTATTCAAGTGCCTTGGAATTACTCAGTTTAGGAGGAGAAAGTCTTTAAAGAAATTGAGAAGAAAGAAATTAAGACACTTATTTAAACTCGTTTAAGAAATTATTTTTAGCTTGTGATTGCATTTTTGGGGAGCAAATGTGAAAAAGCTAAAAGAGACCCTAAGCTAAATCTAAGCATTAATTTTTTGGGGAGTGGTTGGAGAAAAAACATGCATGAATTTGCACTGAGACAGCTGGAAAAGCAGAGATTTCCACTGGAATTCCTTTCCCCTCCAAGCAAACCTGTGCCCTTTGATGGCAACATGTCCTGCTGCTTTTAATCTTGTCTCTGCAGAAGCTGCTCTGCTCTGCTCTGAAAGGAGAGGAGTGCAAACAGATAGGTGGCAAAAAGGCTATAAATTACTGGCAGCTTGGGAAAGGTGGTTTCAGGCAGGCATGGTGTTGATCCTCAGCTGGGAATAGCAGGAATTTAGGGAACCTGCCCAGTGGAACTGGGCTGTCAGGGCCAATCAAAGCTGTCAGTCCCAATTGTATGATATAACAAATAAAAAGGTGGTAAAACAGAAACCACGAGTATGAAATGAAGCTGGGATGAGACACGTGGATGGTAGAAAAGAGAAAATACAGAGAGAGAAATGTTTCAGCATCAAAACTTTGGTGTGAGACTGAATTACTGCTGAGAAAAGGCTGAGCTGCAAGGGAAGATTGCCCTGCTAAGGTTCCTGCAAGGTTTTGGGAATCTTCAATAGAAATATGGGAAACTTCAACATAAATATGGCCTCAGTGTTAGAGGAACCCATTTTGGAGTAGAATTTTTGTTGTGCTGTTTCTGATACAAACTCACTTGTTAGAGATAACTTGGCAGGAAGTGTTTGAAAGTCTTGGTTTGTGCCAATTAACAAATACCTCTTGCTGTTCATGTGAAGTTGTCCTGTTCAAGGGGAGCAAGGAATATATGTGCTTCCTGGGAACAAACTTCCTTGGGTTTACTTTTTCCTTTAGTTTGGAAAGCCACTGCATTTTCTCTCCAAATTGCTTTCCTGACCATCTTGTTTCTTATTAATATGATTTAAAGCCAGCCTGGGACAGTAATGCCCTCGATTTGTACTGATGTACCAATTTAATAAAGTCTGTATTGTGATGCTCAGTGTGAGTTAGGAATAAATGATTGCCTAAGAATAAACAGATCTACAAAGGCTGCAGGACTAGGAGAACAGAAAAAATACACTTTTTGCAGTGTGCTGCTTCAGCTCAGACTGTGCATTTTGTTTGGGCAGAAAGCACAGTTTAATCCTCGTGTTCAGCAGGACTTTCATCTTTTTCTATTGATGTTACTCTTTTTTTTTTCTTCTCTTTCAGCTTCCTTTCTTCTGGAGATATTGCCTGCATGGCAATCTGTTCCAGCAGCTACTCCACCATCATGGCCTTCTGCTTCCTGGAAGAGCTTCGGTGGGAATTTGCTGCTTCCTACGATTCAACAAGCATCAATTTGGCTTCCAGACCATATGCTTTCATTGAATTTGGTTTGTAACTTTGTTCTCTGATAGTAAAAATTCTGTCTCTGCTACTTCTATGATGTGAAGCAACATCTCCTGGCCAAAGGGTGCTGATGAAAGTGAATCTGGGTGTGCCTTTGCCTGTGTGTGTAGGAGGAGAGGGAGATCTCAGTGCCTTAAACTGCTGGATTGCTGGGTGTGTAGTGCCTGAGAGTTCATCTCTTATGGCCAGGATGCCGTGGTGATTAATGAACAGGAAAAAGAAATTGAGATCTCAGACACTTTGTAACGTAATTAAAAAATCTGGTGAGTGGAGACAGATGAGAACAGGAGACAGAATAGATTATTGTGGGCAGCTCTATTTCTGGCATGACTTCGAGCCTCCTAATACTTCAGAGCCGTGCCCAGTGGTTCTGTTTTAACCTGATAGAAGTTGTTTTCTTGCCAAGTAGCAGCTGCTCTGATGAACTTCACACCTTTGAGAGACACAATTCCCTTGTAGGGAGAAACTGCTCTGGGAGAGGATAAGATACTGCAGTGGGTTTGCACCCTTCTGTCCACATTTCAGTATCAGTGTTAAGCTCAGGCTTAAAAGATGGAGAAATCCACAAGGAAAGCTTATTATTGAGCCAGCTTGGATATTGGGTGCATTCCCTGCAGGGCATGGTGTAGCTGTGATGTAATTTTATGTTGAGATCCATATTATTGGTTTGGGTTTTTTTTACTTGAGTAGGAAGTAGGGAATTTGTAGCCTCTTTTAATTGCATGAGAGTCTTTTTTTTAAAGGAAAAACACAGTTTTTTCATTTTTGGTAATATACTTTTTTATGTTTCTGAGTCTACCTAATGTTGCTGTGTGATTATTTATTTAATCATCTTCTTTCCTGTGTTTGGGTCTGAGATGCATTTGATATCTGAGATCTTAGCCTTTTGTCTGGGAGTTACAGATACTCTTCTTCTTCTCTTCTTCTTCTTTTCTTTTCTTCTTCTTCTCTTCTTTCTTTTCTTATTTTTCTCTTCTTTTTTTCTTATTTTTCTCTTCCTCTTCTTCTTTTTCTTGTCTTCTTTTCTTCTTCTTTCACTAGCCATTATTAATTATTCATCATAATTAATATAATTTATAATTGTTCTATCTTGTACATATAGAATAATGTAGATATTACTGCCTTCTCAACAGGCTGACAAGGTATAATGCAGGATTTTCACTAAGGAGTGCTTATAGCACTGTGTGTTCCAGCACAACATAACTATAGCTTTAGCCATGTTTTATATATATAAAATAATATATAAAATCTATCTTAGCTATAACAATAGCATAAGCACAACATTCTACTGGTGTTACATATGTATCATATCCAGCAGTAGCTGTGGGCAACCTATGCAATATTTGATGTGGATTTTACTTACGGGATAAATGTTTCTGCCTTTTATTCCCCTAAGCCTTTGAAATAGGTTGAATTTGCCAATATCTCTGCACAATTAAGTAGGAAATAGCACTATCCACAGTGAGCACTGCTCAGCCTCAGCACAGCTCCTGTCAAACCAGCAGCCACGTTTGTGGAGAGGGATTTGCTTGCAAATGGAATTAAATTGAGAGAGTGAGAGATGAAGCAGAGTGATCTGTGCATACATCTGTGGCTTGGACATTGCTGGAATCACTGTGGAATTGCCTCTGCTGGTCAGAGCTGCTTCAGGACTCAGAGATGGAATTAATCTACCTCTGTGCTGGAAAAATCCTTGCCATTGTTAAGACACTGTGAGGAATTGTTTCTCACGGTGGTTCAGGGGTAGTTTGAGATACAAGTTGACATCTCCCCTGGGATATAAGAACTTGCTTTCAGCCCACTGGCAGGCAGGATGTGGAGATTTAAAGTATCCAGAAGGGAGTGGGTGCTGACAGAGGGCAGGCTTAGAGTGGATAGCAGGAAGGAATTCTTGGCTGGGAGGGTGGGCAGACCCTGGCACAGCTTGCCCAGGCTGCCCCTGGATCCCTGGAAGTGTCCAAGGCCAGGCTGGGTGGGGCTTGGAGAAACTTGGGCTAGGGGAAGGTGTCCCTGCCCACCTGCCCATCCTGCAGAGGCTGGGACTGGATGATCTTTCAGGTCCCTCCATTTTAGGGTTCTGTGATGTACAATGCATAGAAGAGGTATTTTTTCCCCTAACCAACAGTAGAATTTTATACCTGAAACTAATAAGAAATGAAGAAATTAAAAACAATCCAAAAAAGAACGCCATTATACGATTAGGAATTTCCTTAATGAAGGTTTAATAATATTAAGGATTAATAATGAAGAAGTTAACTTTTGCAGAGGTGACTGAAGCAGGTTTCTCTGTTGTTCCAGATAACATCATTCAGAAGGTGAAATTCCATTTCAACAGTACCCGTGGCTCTCGAGCCAAGGCCAACTGGGAGAAGGTCGAGGAGGAGCTGAAATTCCAGCCCCCAGTCCAGCTGAAACTGGAGGACACAGAGCTGCTGAATGGCATGACCAATGGGGGACACCCAGGAGTTCATGTGGAGGTTGGTAAGTTACTACTACCCAAGGTGACAGTAGATTTCCTGACCCTAATTCTGCAAGTGACAGAAAAACATAGAGCCAGGTCCCTTTTGTACTGAGAAAGACATGTTTATATCATGTGTTTGGATTTTGCTGTCATAGTAATCAACATATGGAATCTGCATTACAGCAGGTATGCATTTAGTGCCTTTAGGGACCTGTAATGGTGTCTTTTCCCAGCCTTAGATCAGCTTCTCTGTGTGGGAAATTCCTTCTGTGTGAATTTCCCTTCTAACTGGACTTGGTATTTTCCATGTTAAATTCTCCTCCTTTTAAAATCCATGTTTGCTCAAATTTCTATGGCAGAAGCAGCTCAATTGATTCATTGCTTGTGCAAACTTGTAGTCAAAGATATGTAATTACAGTCTGAAAGAGGTTTTTCTGCCTTGAGGCAAGAAAAGATGAGAAGAATATGAGCTGAGGGCAAGACTGTTGTTCCCAAACTGCCTTGAGCTGTTCTCCCTTCTTTGCTTTCCCTTTTGACCTTATTCTTTAAAATTTAGTGTCTTTAGCTAAAATTCCTGAAGAGGATTTGTGTATCTGTATAAACAACACACAGAGCCTTGACAAGGGTCTTTTTGGTAACAAAACCTGACACTTTACCTGCTTTTGAAGTACTAGTCTCTACTTCATTATAAAAATGCTATCATCTTATTTGTGTTTCAGCTGCATAGTCAAAGTCCTGCTGCCTCCTCCACAAATGAAATCATGTAGGTTGGAAAAAACCTTTAAGCTCATCAAGTCCAACAGGAAACCAAACACTGCCAAGTCCACCACTAAACCATGCCCTGTTTTAATCCTATTAACATGGTGGTTTAAATGCAGCTGGAGTGCCATGAGCTTGTATTTCCTCTTTTTTTTTGTCATTCTTGGCTTATGAAACACTAATAAAATTAAGTTCCAGTTGCTCAATCGTATTGTTTGTGATGGATAAGCTGGAATCTAATTTGACATAGGTATTTTAAATTAAAATATAGAAGAGCAGTGGCCAAGAGGAATTAAAAATAGACTCGAAACGCCTTTATTTGCCAGTCAGGTTTGTGAGTGCTCCTCAGAACTGTGCTTGAAGGTTAAATCTTCTCATGGTGTGACAGGGTGGAGAAATTCTTTGCATTATTTTTTTCCTTTTGAACAGCTTCAGTGCCAGTAAATATTTGTAATCTAGTCTGTGCCCACAGATCAGAAATACATTTTCAGTTCCCCCATATTCCAAATTGCTTTCCATCTGGCTTTTTATTTCTGGCTCTTCTCTCTGCTCTAACCCAAATACTCTTACAGCCTGTTCTGCCTTTATTTTAAGGACCATGTTTATGATCATCTGTTTCCCTCCACTGGAGTCGGCTTTCCTGGCTTATGTCTCTCTCCTCTCCTCCTTCCCTCCCAGCTGAATCCCACTTTGCTGCTCTAAGTTTAGCTGAGTTTGTTCCCATATTAATGTTATTTATATTATGGCTCTGCCGTCCAGGAGACGTCCTGAAGTGCTGTGGTTGCAGGTGGGCACAGTTTAATTGTGCCTGCATTCCCAAGTGCACACAGATCAATCCATGCATGATCAAAACACCCCTCTCCTTGCATGGCTGTAGCTGGATCCTGTGTGAGCTCATCCCCTGGCTCTTCAGTTTAGTGTGAAAAAGGGATGCATAAGTCAGAGCAGTGTTGTCCTTGTTAGTATCTATGGGAACACAAGCTTTTGCTTTTATTTAATTCCTTCTACTGTTTGTTCCTTCCTTTGTTAACCAAACCCTGCTAGAAAAACCCTTGTACCCTTGACCAGCATCTACACAAGCCCAGTTGCTGATGGCCTGGAGGACACAGCTCTGTGCACAGGAGAAATGGGAAGGCTGAGGAGCTTTCTGGGGAGAGGGAGACTTTTCCCATCAGAACTGGCTCAATGAAGTAGATCAGCTTGTGCCATTTGTCTGCTAAACGTGCTGGGCAATTATGCAGCTCCTCTTGATGAATGGTCTTAATCTTTCATAGGCACACAGGGTCCTCTTTAAGGTGTTTTTGGAAGCTGCCTCACATCTCTTGTCCTTTGTGTTCTTGTATTTTACTCTCAGCATTTTGAGTCTGATTTCATTTCTCCTTCTTGAGCTTTGAGTGAGTGACTCACTGTCAGACCCTGAGGAGACAGCACAGGGTTGGTGTTGCCTCTCTCTCTGCTCAGGGAATCTTATGGGCAGAGGTTTCGATTACTTCTGTGTATCAGGATGTTTTCACAGAGCTGCTGTGTGCATGTTCAAACCTGCCAGGTGCATTTTGCCCCAGCATTTCTGTGTGGATCTTGTGCTCTGAAGTGCACAACTTCTCTGCTTGGAGTCAAATCAGCTTGAAACCCAGTTAGAATTTATTTGTGCTTGTGCAAAATTGTGCTGGCCTGGACTAAGACTTCTTGTACTCTCCTGTTCCCTTATTTAATGTAATAAGTCATTCTAGTATGAAATTCTCTTTAAATTATGATTCAGTTCACACAAGGAAGTGTAATAATTTTTCCCTAGCAGACCCATCTCACTCTCCTGTGCAATTTCAGTTTGTGAATTAAACCTCAGAATGAAAGTAGCAGAAATAAAGATCCAGTTTTCACAGAATCTGAACCCTGGGCTACTGGATATTTTAATCTCCTCCGTATCTGTGACAGCAATTCTTTTTATCCTCCTGGACTGTAAAACTGTAACTTTGACCTAATATTCCATTCTGCAGAAGGAATATATTGAGACCTGCATTGTTCTTCCCTAGGGACTGGGAAGTCCTGACATGTGTGGTTTGCAGGATCCTATTCCATGAATGACACTCGTGCTTGGTAATTTTAATTTGCTGGAGAGACATTTTGTGCCTCTGAAGTAAACCTTAGAATCTGAGGGAAAGAAGGAGTCTTTATTAGGAAATTTCTGTGAGAGAGATACAGCTGTAACGTTATTTAATTGATCCAAAATAGCAGGAAACTGAATTCTGGGGTCAGTGAATGAACAAAGATGCTACCACAGCTTCTGCTCAGGGCACTGTTTGAGCCTTAAATGTCACTGTGAGCCAAAAAAAACCAAACAAATTGCCTTTGAATGACACTTATTCACACCATTCTGACTATAATATACAGTAATGCTCTATAAAGTGACACATATCAAATGGAATTAAGGCAGTTGCTTTGGAGCTGGAATTGTGGGGGGGTGTGCCAGACAAATTAATTACATGGACCCTTAGAAAAGATACTTTTCATCTCTTAATTTGGCACCAAATTTTTTTGCATCCGTCCAACAAAACCTCTCTTGATGGAGAAGACACCAGTGTTTCCCTCTCTGGAACTGTGGGGTGCTGCAATATTTAAGTTGTTAGGGTGTTTCATCTGTTGCTGAAATAAAGCCAGAGTTCATCTATAATAGTCAGGGTCTGGATACACCTGGACAGGAGGGAGAAGATCCTGAGGAAGCTTCTTGAGGTCTCATTCATTCCCTCCTGTGTCTCATGGTGCGGGAGAGGATTTGAATTTGGTACCTGAGCTGCAAATTACCCTTTTTTTATTAAGCTGCCAGTGTCCTAATTGTGGAGATCCAAAGGCAGGGATCAAATGTAGGTGAGTCTCAAGGTGTGGAATCTGTAGGTGGACTTTTGGAGAGCCCTGGATTAGAGGCAGCAGATCCCCACGTTAAATACACACTTATCATAATTGCTTTGACCTTAATTAGGTATGTATCAATTAGATTACCATAAGAAATGGTGTTCAGCAGTGTGGGTGTGAAGCAGCAGCAGAGAAGGTGAGAAGGGAAGGAGAGAATTCCCTGCCTGGGAAACATTTACAGCCTGAACCCTCAGAAAGAAATACATAATTATTGGTTAAGGAGGAGATGGATTGCTGTCTTGCTCTTATGGGTATGAGGAATCCAAGCCCTTTCTCAGACCTTTGAGTGCTGAAAGGCTTTTCTCCTGACCTGAGAGGAGTACTAAGCAGCTAAGCTGCTGTAATAAACACTTGAAAAGTATCTACGTGCACCATAATACAAGATGTTGATGCCAAATGGGTCAAGAAAAATTCTATTCCTGATCTGTTTAAAAAATACTCCAGAGCTCTTGCTGATTTCTAGATGTCTGAAGAGCTGGGCAGTGTAATGCAACAAAAAAAAAAGTGGTTTTTCTGTGCATAATTAGTCTTCTTTGGAGCAAGCATGCAAGGATTTGAAAAGTGTTAAAGCCCATAAAAGCTGATTTGTGTTGTTTTCTGTTAAAAGACTCAGTAATAGTGCAAACTTTCACTAATGTCTGATTTTCTTTTGTTTCCTTTTATTTCCCCAAGCCCCTACTTACAGAATGCAGCCTGTGACCCCGCTGGGGATTCTGTCACTTGTTCTGAACATCATGTGTGGAGCTTTGAACCTCATCCGAGGAGTTCACCTGGCAGAATATTCCTTTCAGGTAGCCCTGCTGGCTCTGATTGCTGGCACTGGGGCCAAGGGACAGGGTTCTTTGGGTAACCAGGGGCAGGGTGGCTCCTCTGCTCCTGAGCAGAGCACCCAACAAGTGGTTTGTTTCTCCAGGGAATGTACAATTGGTTCCTCACCTGTGGACCTGCTGTATTTCGTTGAATATCACAACATTTTGCATTTTGTTCTGTTCTGGGGAGGTTAAAATTGGGAGAAATGTTTTTCCCTTGCCAGGCTGCCTGGATTTTTTCCCCCTCTCTGTTCTTATGTTTTATTTTAGATCCTTTTCTGTAATTTTTGGGGTTTTTTTTTTAACCAACCATGAAACTGTAAACAACTTTTTAAAAGCAAAAGTGTCCTGATTGTATGCTGACACAGTTTTATTTAGCAAGAACTGTCACATAACCCTCAGTTCTTGGTGTCTTGTTCAGTGATATTGATCTTGGTGTTTAACACTGTTACAGTCAATCAGCATAAACTGAGATGAGAGGTACTTGACTATATTTATAGTGTTCTCAAATATCAAGCAGCACTTGCTAAAAACTGTGCCTGACGTAGTTGTTTGTCACTTCTTTTCATCCCAACAGGAGGACCATGAAGGAATTGGAAATGTGATAGCTTTTTTTGTACCTTTTCTAGCCTGTGTTTTTCAGGTATGTTAACTGTACATAGGATTCTTTCTCGTTGTTTTGCTATTGTAATGCACAAGACAAAGTCACGTTCAGCTAAGCAGAGGTTTTTAATACCCACCCTGAGGGATTCCAGTGCAAGTGGCACAAATACAGTTAAAGGCACTTGAGTGGGATAAATAAATGCTCTCCCTTCCTTCCCAGAGGGATCCACACCATGCCTTTGTGTCACTGGTGGGCTTTTCTAGCATGACCACCTTGAAAGACTAAGCAAACCTTAGCAACATCACTGAAAATGTTTTAATTTACATTAAAAATTTCACTGAATTCTGCTGGCAAATGCAGTTCCTGACTTCCTTAGACTTTTTTTTTTCCCTAATGAGTTATTTTTGATGACTTTCTTACACAGAAGAGTTTGAATGAGGAAAATATTGCATGTTCCAAATGGGTTTTTCTTGAAAGGTTCCTCACCCAGGGCTCCACAGCATTTGACTTGAGGGCAATATGTTGCTGGAACATCTTCAGTTTTTATCCTGTCATCCCAAGAAGCTGCAGCAGTTGTTTTACTGGCAATAACAAGATGCTGTTGCATTTGGATGGTGGTTTGGGGACCACTCTCTGCAGGCTTCTGTTTATTTATGGTGTTTAAAACCTGCAGAGAGGTTACTTACTGTATTATGGTACAATTTGGTGTCTTTCAGCCTTCTCACACCTCTGCTCGTGGCAGAGTTTGAGGTGAATCTATTAATTTAGATCTAAATGCTGGATGCAGGTTGTTTTTCACAAAGAAAGGCTCTGTCCTGCTTTTTTTCCCAGTAGGTACCTGGAGCCAGGGAAGCTAAATAAAAGTGTTGTGCCTCATCCTTTTGATTTATAGCAGGCATCTTCCCAAAATGCTTGTGCATAAATTGCAGTGATCTCTGCCTGTGGCATCAGCACAGTTGGAAACTGTGACCTGAAGTGAGAAAGGCTGAGCTGTTACTGCCTGAGTTTAAAAAAGAGACTCTTCTGTCAGCACTTGGAGCTTTTGGTTTGCTCCTGGAAGGGCTGTAGCTCTTCACACATGCTCAGCAAGTGGGTTCCACCTGTGCCAAGCAGCAATTCCTGCTGTATCCCTGGGTGTAGGTGGGTAGTTCAGCACTAACTGTACCTCTCTGCCCCTTTTGTAGTGTTACTTGTACCTCTTCTACAGCTCTGGGAGGAAGGTGAAGACTTTTGTGCTCCTTTTCTGTGTGTGTTTCTGCAACATCCACCTGTATGGATTAAGGAACCTCTGGCAAATTGCCTTCCACATGGGAGTGGCAGCTCTTTCTTCCTACCAGATCCTGACAAGGCAACTCCTGGAGAAACAGCCTGACTGTGGTGTATGAAACACACTTGGGGTTTGCTACTCTGTTTTTACAGCTGGGATTTATTTTTTTTTTGTATTTACCTGGCCAAAAATAACTCGGGGCATTTTTTTAGAGATGTGTGACAAAGGTTGTTGCAAGGAGGGTCATTCCAAGCAACTGGAAATGAGCAGGAAGCTGGAATCATGTCCAACACAGGGGGAGGGGTGTAGCTGTGTTTGATATGGTGGTACATGGTACATCTTGTCAGGTGTCATCAACAGATGGAGGTTCTTACCATCAACAGGCTTTTACTCCTTGACCAACCCCAACCACAGAGCATTTTGCCACTTGTCTTACTGGCTTTGGAACAGTTTGGCAGGTCAGTGTCTTGCCCTGCTTCTGAAAACATTAAAACTGTGTACTAAAATGAAGATTCTTGGTAAATGTAAGTACAGGAGTTGTTTGCTGTAATTAGTTGAGTTCACTGTCAGTGGGAAGAATGATTAGGGTGAGCTTCAGGGTGATTTGTCTGAGTTGTGAAGGACAGGAGGCAGCTGTGGCTCTTTTAAAAACCATAAAGGCTGTAAATGTGTCCTGGCTAAACTCTGCATCATAGTTAAGTGTGCTAATTGCAACAGTGCTTGGGCAGCATAAAATAAACCAAGTGGGTGTCAGTGATCTTGCAGCTCAAGTGGCCTTTGTTTCCTTGGTTCAGGTCACTTGTAGTACAAGGGCAATTCCATGTTTTCTAGAGCTGTATGGATATTAAATCCTCTAAGCCTGCTTGTGCCAGGCCACTGACTCCTTTGCCTCTTTAAAAACTAATGTGTAGCTGGTGAGTAAAACCCCATTTCCAGGAGTGGAAAGCAAGAGCAGGTTCTCTTAATTCTGTAAACCACCTTCAGGTAATGGTGTTGAATTTCTTACACTGAGATGAATTTCTGAGTGTGCACTTTGGAACAGGGAACTGCAGAGCTGGAATTGTGAACCTCTGCTGCACTGGGTGTGCTGGTGTGTCACGTATCGAGGTGCAGCTGGGCATTTTAGAACATAGATGAGTGATTTAGGCTGTGTGTTAAAAAAATGCATAGCATTTTGGTGCAGCAGGGTTGTAGAGATTCAGACTGAAATGTAGAGAACTGTAGGCTTGTTATTGTGGAATTACAGTCCTAAAATTTCCTTTTATTTTTGTTCCTCAGAATTTTTTTTTTCTTTCTGGTCACCCCATTTCGTTCACCAAAGATTTTTTCCCCCTCACATAATCTCTACCTCTGGTTGCAAAGAGATTAACCCACAGCTGAGTCGTGGTTTTTTGCAGAAACACTTAAAAAAAATGACTTTCTTGTGTCTCAGTGAATTTGCCTTGAAATCTCAGGATACAAACACGAGTATTAATGGACAAATTAGATCAGAAATTTGTGGTGCTGTACTTTGGAAACCTTTCTGGATGCAGCTGACAGCAACAACAGCACTGACAGGCAGCCCATTACAGCCTGAACACTTTCTGGGACATCAAGGGACTTAATGCCAGAGCTTTTCCCAGCAGGAAAATGTAGGTATTTCTTTTTCATTGCACTTACTGTAACAGTAACACAATAAAAGCCTCTAAACTGAGAGGAATGGTCTGGCAGGAATGATGGGGGGATATTTTAGCCAGGCAGTAAAAAACAGCTGGAGCTGTGTGCCATGAGGGAATTCTTTTCTGTTATAAGGGAATGGATTAAAGTGGTTTGTCTGTCATTATCCTGGTTTTCTGTGAGTGGAGAAGGGAAGCCAGAACTCAACCACTGTCCTGAAGACCCCCAGGTGATCCCACAGATGTCAGGGCTTTAGTACTGCTCTCATTTTTCATGCTGCTCAGTCCCAGTTTTCCTTGGGAAGTTCTTTTAGAGACTGCAGGGGACTAAGTCACGAGTTTGGATTAGAAGTTTAAAAAAAGAAATCTGAAAAAAATAACCCCCAAAAATCTGGTACCGGAAATGGAGGCTGGATCTGCTGCCTGCTGGTATTTTCCAGGAGCATAAACTGGGTATCAACCCACTGGGTTATCACAGGGAATCCCCCTGTGGGGAAAGGATGGAGGATTTTATACTGCAAATGGACAAAATTCTGAGAAAAGGACTTCAGTAACATCAAACAAACCCATTCCTGTGCCAGGTGATGTCACCCAAGCTCTGCAGGAGGTGTCTGGATAACTTATGTAGTTAACATAGAGCAGATAAAGATTAATTTCAGCTTTTATTTAATTCTGTTTTTGCTGAAAAGGTTTCAGTAGAATCAAACCAAACCAGCTGGTTCAGTTCTGCCTTTGCCTAAACTTAGATGTTTCTGCTTTATGGATTAATTGAAGGATGTGACAAAATCTTTAGATCTTTCCTACCCCCTGAACAAAGCTCTGCTTTGCTGTTGGTTTTAATCCCTTTGCAACCCTATTTTTCCCTCTCTGTAAAATAGATAAACCATATTAAGGAATCCACATGGATTAGTCTGTGTGCACTAATACTGTGCACTTGGTAGGTTTGCTTGGGATTCCAGGATAAGGCAGAGCTCAGAGTTGGGCCTATTTTTATTTGTAATGTTGGTATTTAGAAGGGCTCCCACATCCCCATAGTATTTATACAGCTGAACATTTTCTCCTGGTGAAACAGCAAGAGGAATTGAATGGTTTACATGGATCTCAGTGCTTTTAAGATTTAATAAAAAAGAATGACTTGCAGTTTGAGTACATGAAATCTGACTCATACCAGGGGATTATTCCTGTATTGAATCAAATCCCCAGAGAGGAATCCATCCCTTTTTGTTCCACTTTAAACTGTTTAATGTAGTTTGAATTGCATCTTCTTAATTCTGTCAGTTTTCCAGATAAGTCTGTTGGAAACTCTTTTCCTCACCCAGCAGCTCAGCACAAGAAAATTGGCAAAGAATAAACTTCAGTAATCTCAAGGTTTGCAGTGCTTAGTCACTTTATGAAGCTGATCATTCTCTGTGGGTTTTTTTCCCCCTTTGTCCCAAAAAACCTGTTGAGTTTGTAGAAGGTGGGCTGGTACCTTTTTAGACATTTTTGCACTGTATTAATAATTGAACCTGTGTAAATCTGTATAAAATCATTTTGCATGTATATGTATATATGTACATACATCTAATAAATGGCTTTTTTTTGTAGTGGTTGTCTTCATTTAGAGTTCTGAACTAACTGATGACATCAGAAACAAGGTTGATCAGCCATTCCATTTTTGGAGGCTCTTCAGTGTTCTGGGTGGCATCAGTTGACCTACGTATTTATAAATATCAGTGGAGAAACTTTGTTATCCAAACACAGTTTTGCAGCAGGCTGTGGAATAATCTCTTTGTGCCTTTACCAATCCCGCTCTTTACTTTCAGAGCTGATGTTATGGAGGGTTTTCCTGCAAAACTTGCTTGTTGAAGTATGAGAAATAAGGTGTCAAACATTCCAGAGGTCCTTTCCCAGCTGCCTGGCAGTGAGTAATGGGGATGTGGCAGTTTGCTGGTCAATTTGTAGCCTTGTCTCTTCAGGGCAATGGGCCTGTAAGTCCTAACAAACAGTCCCTACTAACAGCTCATGGATTTTTTTTGGCTGATTTCAGCCCCCTTTCAGCTCTGAAGACACCAATTCATCAGTTTTATAGCAAGGAATGGCTTGATATGGCAGAAAATTCAGCTTTCCCACCATTGCCATGTGGTTGGTTCAGGTGTGCTTTGGGACAGGACTCAGAGGACCCTGCTGGCTCAGGAACCAAGGAATGAGGTAAAAATCAAAGAGCTGGAAGAACTCAGGCTTGTGGAACTCCTGGTTCCTTCCCATTTTTTCTGCTCCTGGTTCTCCACAGGAATGACACCTTCAAGGGTGGGTCTAGATTAGATATTAGGAAAAAATTCTTCCCTGTGAGGGTGCAGAGGTGCTGGAATGGATTTCCCAGAGAAGCTGTGGCTGCCCATCCCTGGAAGTGTCCAAGGCCTCCATGGCAGGGGGTGGCAGTGGATGAGCTTTAAGGTCCTTTCCAACCCAAACCAGTCTGGGATTCCATGATTTGTAGCAAAAGCAAAACCTGATGCTCAGAGAGAGAGGGAGAAACCCCTGGCATGGGGGGAGAGGCAGAGCAGGGGGTTGTGCAGGCAGTGAAGGAGGAGAGAGCCTCATTCTTCTGGACTGCTCTGCCCTTTGAAATCTAGATGTTATTTCTGTTCTGTAAATAAGTGAGAGCTCAAAGCATGTTTCTTCTCCAGGTGCCAAGAGAGAAGAACAGCAGCCTCTCCCTTTTCTTCTAAGGTGAGGGGAGAAGGCAATTATAACTGCCTTTCTCTTTTGAAGATGCTGATAAAAGGAGGGGGGAGGATCAGAGGGTCCCTGTGCCGAAAGAGAAACAACTCCTCAGGTGATAGAAATACACGTTTTTATTTTAAGCAAAGTAACTCCACTTCTGCTGCGTGCTGACTTTCAGATGTGACCTAATTGCATGTAAAAACTGTTTGTTAGGGGAGGGGAAGGACACCTTGGCCAAAAAAGCAGGGCCAGGCAGGAGGTGGGGAGAGCTGGAACAGCCTCTCAAGAGGGATTTGCTTTAAAAGCCATCGACCACTTCAGCTCAGCAGTGAGCTGGAGGTTGGAGGGGTCAGAGGCTTCACTCCACACCTTTTGGCTTGTACAGGCACCTCTTGCTTGTCTGCAAATAAATCTGCACTAAAGGTTTGACCTTTTGGAGAACATTTTGGGAAGCATCAAATACCGTGTCGGCAGCAAGCGAAGGTGTGTTTGAGCTCCCCAGGGCGAGTGTGGAAATTAATCCTCTTTGCCTCAGCCTTTCTTTTCAATAAGGCTTAACAAAGTGGTATTTTTAAATTGGACCATTTGCTGTGCTCTGTTTTCCCTGTAAAGTGTTCTGACAAAAAAAATGAGGACCTTGAGGTGGGAAAACACTGCTATGTTTTCCCGTGCAGCAAATGTGTAATATCAGGCCCCAGGGTAAAATTTACCCCTCTGGGAGGAAAATTAACTCTACCCCAGCCAAAAGCAGCACATCCTGTGCTCATCAGGGACTTCTGGTAGGGCTGTTCAAGGAGGGAACTCTGAGTGGATATATATTTTTATATATATATATATATATTTCTATGTATAGTGACTCACCAAGTCACTGGCACAGGTTGGCCAGAGAAGCTGTGGCTGCCCCAGCCCTGGAAGTGCCCAAGGCCAGGTTGGATGGGGCTTGGAGCAACCTGGGCTGGTGGAAGGTTGGAATGAGATGATCTTTAAGGTCCCTTCCAACCCAAACCATTCTGTGATTCCCTTGAACCATTTTCTCCTAGCCTTGGGAGGGCTAATCCAGCCTGCTTGGGAAAGTAGTTACATGGCAGCACAAAAGCAAGAGTCCTAAAAAGTCTTTTCTTTCTGTTCCCAATTAAAGTACACAATAAGCAAGACACAGAAGGCCTTAAAATTCCCTTTGGTGGAACAAATAGTTTGATATAAGAATGGTAAGAAAGGCTTGAAATATTGTCCATTAAAATGGAAAACACCACTCAGTACAGCAAGAGGCATGGAGGGCTGGGATTTATTCTGTCATTATGCAAGGAAGGACATTAACATCCCAAATCCCTTGTTTCATGGGCTCTTGTAGGGAAATACTAAAGAGCATTTAAGTGGAAAGTTCAGCCCTGAATTCCATTAGTGCCCACTGGAATGCACAGGGCAAAACCAACACAGAGCCCTCCTCCTGGGAGGTGCCACCTCCTCCTGCTCTGGTGGCCTTGGGTGAGAGCAAAGGGCACAGACCTGGTATGATTGACCCCAAAATATTCCCATTTCCCTGCTGGATGAGGCAAGAAACCCAATAAAGCTGCACTGAAGGTGCTGAATAAACCCATGCAGGTCACATCAGGCTTTCACCAGCAGAGCCCCCTGTGTTTCCTGGGGTACAGTGTGTCCTAAATTACGTGCTCAGAGGTGGGACAGGACAACTACAGCTGCCAGGGGTGGCTCTGGGTGGCAGGGATTGCAGGAACAATCCCTCACCCTGGGGTTTGCTGTCTCCACCTGGTAGGTATGGCCTGAATGTAAGTCCAGGTAACAAGGGATCACCTTCGCCAGGTAACAGGAGGAGAGGAATTGGCCTCAAGTTGCACCTCAACCAGGGGAGGTTGAGATTAGATTTTAGGAACTTTTTTTTCCCTGAAGGGGGGTTCAGGCACTGGGGCAGGCTGCCCAGGGAAGTAGGTGGAGTCAAAATCCCTGGAAGTGCTCGAAAAACATATGGATATGGCACTTGAGAGCGTGGTTTAGCAGCGAACATGGTGGTGGTGGGTCAACAGTTGGACTTGATGATCTTAAAAGTCTTTTCCAGCCTTACCAATTCCATCAGTCTGTGGTACCAGGCGTCCCTGCATGGCAGGGCAGAAGTTGGGCACCTCCTGGAATCCTCCCAGAAGATGGGTCTCCTCCCATTGTCGTGTCTTTCACCTGCACACAGGTCTCCTTTGAGACCAAAGAAGCATCCAGATGACCCAGAGCAGGAACCTGTGGTATCTGAGGCATCTCTGAGCTGGCAGTGAGTCAGGCTGGGTTCTGTGTCTTGCCCACGTGTACCTCAGTCATAATGTAATTTTTCTCCTCTTTGCAGCTTCTCACTGGCTTCTTCTGCAGCTGCTGGGGCTGGAGGGGGTGAGAAACAGCAGCACTTTGTGCTCTCGTGGTCAATACACTAAACCAAACAGGGGGTTCCCCCCATTTTCAGGACTTCTGGTTGTTCCTTACACAGGATTTCTTGATTCCCCTCCAAGCAGGAAGATAACACATCCTTGGAAGTGTCCAAGGCCAGGTTGGATGGGGCTTGGAGCAAGCTGGGCTAGTGGAAGGTGTCCCTGCCCATGGCAGGGGGTGGGATGGGATGATCTTTAAAGTCCCTTCTAACCCAAACCATTCTCTGATGCTGCAATTCTATGACATCAAGGAGGACGTGGATTTACAATCAAAAATTTGATATCAAGGAGTATTTTGACTTCAAATAACAAATTTGAAACAGTCTTCAGTGTTATTCCTTGAGCTTCCTGCTTCTCCCTTCGCCAGGCACTGGGAGGCACCACTGCCCAAGCTAATGCTGTTCCCAAACAGCTGACTCGGGGGTCCTTCTGATTTTTTTACCTGCTTGTACAAATTCTACAGTTTTCCCAGCAGGTTTTGCTGTAGGATTCCCGAAACAGAGATAAAACACCCCGGAGACTGTAGGATGATCACTTGAGGGCTGCAAATCCACTTACGCAGCGAGGCTGGAACTAATTTGTCAGGAGCAAAGTCACTGCAGCTTCTTTTTTTTTGGTCTCTGCTTGTCTCTAAGGGACAAAGGATTGTTCTTGGTGCTAAATATTGGTGCTCCTGGTCTGAGCATCGCAGCTTTGTTCTCAGCCTGAGGGATTCAGGAAGGGACTGGAGGGCTCTGAGAGAAGAAACCAGCAGCTTAATTAGCAAGCAGTCTGGAGACACCCATGCCTTCATTTCTGGCCCTTAATCCATCTGCAGTAACTGCTTGGAAAGCTCAGTCATGGAAAGGGATTGGAGGGAAAGCCCTGTTTCCAAAATTCTGCTGATGAATGGGCAGAGAGAGGATGGTGCTGCCCTTTAGTGTCCAGAGGGGTGGGAAGGTGGGGGTACAGGACATGTAGGGTCACTTCCAGGCTGGACTTGGGATGTATCCCAGGAGCCAGCACTGGGCACACAGAGGCTGGAGCTGTCAGAGGTCCCCAGGCTGCTTCCAGTGACCAGAGTTAAGAGATGCTTTGCTGGTGCAGAAGGGGACCCTGCAGCATCCCATTAGTCCTTCCTCCTCCCCAGCAGTGTGTGCTCGGTGATTAACTTGTTTTTACAACCACCACATCTTCCCCCTGCCTTTTGTGCTGCCAGCAGTGCTGATTCCCCATTTCCTGCTCCACAGGGGCAGGGAAATTGGATGGGTGTGAAGGGGATCTGCTCCTCCCTCACCACAAGCCTGTGTGCACCAGCATGGAGATGCAGGATGGAGGAACAGAAGGCAGGGAAATGCAGGAATAGGGACACTGGGTATGTCTGCTCCAGCCTCACCCTAATCCCCAACATGCCTGATCTCCCCTGGGCACAGAGAGGGAGAGGTGGCACTGGGTGCTTCTTCCTGGAGAAACCTGGGCACTGGCAAGAGGAGATGCCAAGGCCAGGGAAACAGGATGGATTTTCCCCAGTTTAATCCCCCAGCAAATTTGCTGCTGTTGAGGGATGAGGAGGAGCTGCCTGGCTGGGGAGAGAGTCATGTGGGCATCTATCAGAAGTTCCCAGCCAAAATTTGAGTGGATTTTTTTTCAGCAATTTCTTTCCCTGAGTGTTTTGTTTTGGTTTATTTTTTAAATTCCTGATGATTGCATGGAGAGTCCAGGCTGTCTTGCCCTATCTCTTCATTGGCACAGAGAGGGGCAGACCTCAGGTGGCAGCTGGTGCCAGGCACCATCCCCCTGCAAAGGGGAAAGCTGCTGTTTTAATGCTTGTTAAAAAAAATCCCAAATTCCCAGCTGTGTTCCTGCATTTCGTGGATTATAGAGGTTTACCTGGCTTGGAAACCATCTGCCAGCTTGCTCTGAAAGGATCTTGACTAGATGTCCCTTCCACCAGCCTTCTCTCTGATTTAATGGCCCTTCCAACCAGCATCTCTGTGACTTTACAAAGCTGTGACACACTGTGATTTAATGTCCTTTCCAACCACATCCCTGTGACTTTAGAAGCCTTTACTGCACCCTGTGATTTAGGGCTCTGGATGCTGCTCAGCTACTTCACAATGGTCTTAAATTAGCAAAGTATTAAAAAAAAAAATCCCCATCAGCAACCCTAAATCAAATTGATCTCCCTGCAGGTTCCTTTGCTCGAAATCAAACATTAATGTAATTTAGGAAGAGCAGGAAGGATTCATGGAGTCCTTTGAGGACATTTTCATCATTTCACACGTGCATCATTTGTCCCATGGATGTGAAATGTAGACCTTGAGCAAGCACAATGACCAGCATTGTGGTGGAGAGGGAATTACCCTTGTGTTGGGATGGTTGGATTTGTAGCACAGCAGATTTATGGCTTCCAATATGATCTGAGGGGATTGCTTTTGCTTTGATGATCTTGTTCCTGTTTGGAAGGTGACCTTAGAGCCTGCTGCTAATGAAGCAGTGTAATTACAAACACATTGCTATTTAGAGATGACTCAACTATTAAAACCCCCCTCAGCCCCCTCTCTTTTCCCCCATGTATCAGGAATCTGATTTAAGAACTTCCAATTTAATGTTTCTATAACCTGACATCACCAGTGACTTCCTGAAGGAATTAAATTTGTTGTGGGTCGCGAAATGGGGTGTTGTTCCTCTGTCTGAAGGAAATTGTTTTTTTTCTGATGATTGAGACACAGCAGCCTCCAAAAAAGGCCCAAAAGGGCTTTTTACTTGAGGCAAGATTATATCTCCTCCTCCCTGGAAGTGTTCCTGGCCAGGTTGGGTGGGGGCTTGAGCAACCTGGGCTAGTGGAAGGTGTCCCTGCCCATAGGTTTTAATTTGATCCCCTTTTGAAAGCTCAGGGAGTTGTTTCTGATCGCTGAGCTGATCTGATGGCAGGGGATGATGCCCATTTGAGAGTGGACAGGTAAACACAAGGAATGCACAAGGTGATCACAGCACCTCTTGTGTTGGATTCGGTCAGTCTAGAGTTCTGATAAATGTCTTACAGTGTGCCAGGACAAAGCACAGTGTTTTTGCTGGATATTCTATTCATTAAAAAAAAAATAAATAGAAGGAGATTTTATTTTATACAATGGACTGAACTCATTCGGTTGTTTCGAACACAAACAAAAAAAAATCCAAACTTGTTTCTAAAAAGAAAATAAAATTGAAATGCTGCACTTTTCATTCAAACTGCTACTTTGCTGCCAGCCTCAATCTCGGTAAAAGTCAAAAAGGAAACATCCTGAAAATGAAATATTTTGTTCAATTCAAGATGCTTTTTGTCCAGGAAAGCCTTGAAGCAGCAACAGTAGGCTGTGATCAAAGAGTTGAATCACATAAATGTTTTAGAGACAGGGATATAGCTGCTCTCAACCCTTTCTTTGACAGTCTTGAGGAGTTAAAATTCAGTGTTCAGTTTTGTTGAGACCCTCTTGCCTTTTAAGACTGACTTAAAAATTTAACTGCTTAATAAATTAATGATTGCAAATTAAGTCCTCCTTTCCTGCCTGGTCAGCTGTGTGGTACCCAAATCCATTGATGCAGAGAGGAATGACAGCCTCCAGTTGGTTAATTATGGGACCTACTGCTGCTTAGGACACTCTTGGGTATGTGGGCAAGAAAGGAAAAGGGCTTTGAGGGGCTCTTTGACCCAGGTTAATAAGCAGCTCTTCCCCCTGGATTGTGTCTCTCCATCCATCAGTGCCTGGGAAGAAAATCAATCCTTTTTATGGCAATGAGCATATTCAATAATGCAAAAGGTCACGGCATTATGCACAGTGTGCAGGTGTCTCCGGTGAGTGATGGGCTGTGGCTTTGCCTTTTAAATCCTGCACATTCCTCTTTCCTTTGTCAGAGCAGCAGCTGAGGCATCTCCTGGAAACCCACCGTCCTCAGCATGGGGGGATGGTCCATAAAACTCGGGGGTGAGGACTCCCCTCCCACTGGAACCTGCTCTGTTTATTCACACTGGGCACAGTCTTGGCCAGGAGGGACCGATTGCCCACAGAGGTTGTGGATTCCCCATCCCTGGAAGTGTCCAAGGCTGGGTTTGACAGGGCTTGGAGCATCCTGGGATAGTGAAAAGCATCCCTGCCCTTGGTTTGGAATGAGGTGGTTTTTCAGACCCTTTCCAACCCAACCCATTCTGGGATTCTCTGATTTTCCAGCTCCCAGGCCATTATTTGGTGTTTGCACTGGAACAGGTTGTGGTGTGATGGACACAGGGATTGAGGCACAACTGAGAGACCAAAGACCTCTCCTGAGAGCAACTTAGGTGGTTGGGAAGGTCTCAGTTTAAAGGATTTTAGCCTTAAAGTCTCACTTCACATGGGGTTACAAACCAAGGGAAATGGGCAAGCCAGGCAAGTCCCAAAGATTTTAATTGGCCCCTGGATGCTGAATGCAGCAGTTTCTCTGGAGTACCAACCAAAATGTCCATTCTGATGAAATTCCACTGAAAACCACCAGACAGCAGTTTGAAACTTCCAGTAAAAGAAAAGAGAAGACTAAGTCTTAATACAACATTCCCTTTTATTCCTCTGGGAGTAGAATTTATTTTAAAAGAAAAACAACCCAACAAACAAACCAACTCCATTTTTTCCCCCTTTTTTGCAGGAACATTTGAACAGAAAGGAATAATCTCCTCTCCAGGCTGGTATTCCCTTCTCCTGTCCTTCCTTTCTCCTGTACTGAAAAGCAGGATTTCCAGGAGTGCCTTTGGGCTGTGTGAACTGAGGCTGGGTCGGTTTTTATGACATGTGCCACATTTGCCCAGAGAGAGGCCACACTTCTTGGCTGCAGCTCTGCAGCCTGTGGAGCATCCAGCTGCTCCTGCCTTCAAAGGGCTGTCCATTCCATCCACAGCTTTACTTGGGCTGATAGAGGGATGGCAAGGGGGAATTGTTTTAAACCAAAGAAGGAGAGATTTGGATTAGATGTTTGGGAGAAATTATTTACTCAGAGGGTGGGCAGGCCGTGGAAGAAGTTGGACAGAGAAGCTGTGGCTGCCCCTGGATCCCTGGAAGTGTCCAAGGCCAGGTTGGATGGGGCATGGAGCAACCTGGGCTGGTGGAAGGTGTCCCTGCCCATGGCAGGGGGTGGGTCAAGATGATCTTTTTATTCCAGTCCAAACCATTCCATGATTCTAAGAACATGTAGATCCACTGGAGGGAATTCTTTCCCCACCTGAAGTGGCTCTTTCCTGATTTTCACCAGGTTAGGACTCCAGCGGTGGTTCCCTTTAACCTGTGAGAATCAAGCTGAGCTGGAATGTCTTAAGAAAATCCCCCTTGTTTAATTTATTCTCTCCCTTTTTATTGTTTCATATAAAATGCTGCTGGGCTGCCTCTGCCACAGCCCTCCCCAGCAGAGGAGTAATTACATTTATTGGAAACGCTTCCTGATCACATATTCATTTACCAGCTGCTAAAGGAAAATGAACTGGGCAAAGTGCCACTGGAGACTTGGATTCATAAACTGGGCAAAGCAAATGAAAGAACTGCTCAGTGTGCAGTTGCTTTCCCTCTCCAGCAATTCATTATCCTCCTGTTCAGCTGATTTAGGAAGGGAAAAGGCAGTCAGGATGGCAGCACGTGATAGTTTTCAGCATGGGCATAACTTTAGGGTTGCCAAATTTACCTTTGGCCACACTACAAAGGGCACTAAAAATACCCTAACTTTATGTATTAAATGTGATGCAATAAATAATAACAGAAACACTATATTCTTATATATTCTTGTAGGTTTGGGGGGGAACTTAAAGACCATCTCGTCCCCATGGGCAGGGACACATTCCACTAGACCAGGTGGCTCCAAGTCCCATCCAAAGCAGCCTTGGACACTTCCAGGGATCCAGGGGCAGCCACAGCTTCTCTGGGCAACCTGTGCCAGGGCCTGCCCACCCTCACAGCCAAGAATTCCATCCTGATATCCCTTCTAACTATGCTCTCTTTCAGTGGGAAGCCATTCCCCTTGTCCTATCCCTCCATGCCTTGTCCCCAGTCCCTCTCCAGCTCTCCTGGGGCCCCTTTAGGCACTACAAGGGGCTCTCAGGTCTCCCTGGAACCTTCTCTTCTTCAGGTGAACATTCCCAGCTCTCCCAGCCTGTTCTCAGTGCAGAGGGGCTCTCCAACCCACCTTCCCTACAGTGCAGAGCAGGAAGACCCAGCAGCAGCAGAACCTGAGATGTCTGGGGTGTGTCTGTGTTGGAGCAAATCAAACGATGCCAGAGCTGTGACAGAAGAGCATTAAAGAACTATCCTCACGAAAGAACATACCCTGAAAGATTACAGTGAAAGATCTGCCTCCTCCATCCCTCCCTGCACAGTTTGGAGGTGTCACATGGACCAGCACAGTGGAGGTGAGGAACCAAACCCCAAGCTCATCTGTAGGGATCCATGAGAAATACATTAGTATAAATGAGTGCAAATACATTTCCCAAATCCAGCATGTCGTGGATAAACTGGAAAGAGAGAGATTTCATTCAAAGTACTTCCAGAGACTCCAGGAAGATGAAAAATTATACAGGAAGAGCCAGATAAGCAAGATCATAAAGACAGAAACCCTCTGGCATGCAGAAGAGAATATTTTTCCAGGTTTCACCCGTTGGTCTCTGATCACTCAATCTTTATCCCTTATAAAATCTGTTCAAACATGAACCTTTCAAGTGCAATAGATAAATCTACTCGATGTGGAAAATCAATAGGCATTGATTTTATGGTATATTACACTGTATCTCACTCCCATGGGCATTGGCAGGCAATAAATAAATTATTAATTCTACTCTCACTCTTTCCACATCCCATCATTTTGGGTCTCGTGGGGTCTAATAAGCCTCTGGCCTTACCTGAGCTCTGCAGGTGCAAACTACCTGTTATTTTCAATTTATGTCTAAATGTCTGATGTAATTAGGTTTGGAGCTTTCCCCCTCATCTTATGTTTACCTTCAGTATTTAAGCTTTGATTTCAGCCTGAAGGGGTTGAAAGCAGGTGATCCTCAAGGTCCTTTCCAACTCAAACCATTCTGTGTTTCTATGATATCTCTAAAGACCAAGGGAGACTTCTCTGACTTTAAATTGAAAAGTTGCTTGATAGTTTTTCTCTGATTTTACATCCCAGGTGCTCTTTGTTGGTGTGGATGCACTGGGTTTTTTTATCCAGAAATGTAGTCAAAACCTGTCAGGATGAAGATGGGTTATTAGACTCATGCAATTCAAACAGAGTGTGATAGCACACATCCTAGACAAGCAGCCACTGGAAAACTGGGATGATAAAGGCTTGAATTACTTGAAGAGAGCTTAACATAATTGCTGGTTTTCTTCTGCAGAGAGATTTACACAAAGCATACAAAAGCAGTGCTTAAAAAGAAATGATTTGTGGCATAAGTGGTGTGATAAACATCTGAATATTAATATGGGTCTGGTAAAGAGCCTCGTAAATGTGTGCCTTGGAGCCTTGGTGTTCTCTAAGTTGTGCAGACTTGCCTGAATATCCATGTCTAATGTTATTTCAGGGTCTCCTGTTTGGTACCACTCCAGGAGGGTTGGGGTCTCCTGGAGGTTGTGTTCCCATCCTGTATGGATGGGCATCACAGATATCCCAACACTGAGTGACAGAATCATGGAATCACAGAATGCTTTGGGTCAGAAAGGACCCTGAATATCATCTTGTTCCACATCCTTCCACAGGTAGGGACACCTTCCACCAGCCCAGGTTGCTCCAAGCTCCATCCAAAGCAGCCTTGGACACTCCCAGGGATCCAGGGGCAGCCACAGCTTCTCTGGGAAATCCATCCCAGTCCCTCCTCACCCTCCCAGTCAGCAATTCCTTCCCAATATCCCATCCAGCCCTGCCCTCTGGCACTGGGAAGCCACTCCCTGTGTCCTGTCCCTCCATCCCTTGTCCCCAGTCCCTCTCCAGCTCTCCTGGAGCCCCTTCAGGCCCTGCAAGGGGCTCTCAGGTGTCCCTGGAGCCTTCTCTTCTCCAAGTGAATCCCCCCAGCTCTCCCAGCCTGACTTTCTGGGCTGCAAGAGCACATTGATGGGTCCTGTCCACCTTCTCATCCACCAGCATTCCCAAGTTCTTCTCCTCATATAAAATGCCCACTTTTCTCACATGTGTAAGGCACTTCATGCCGTGTAGAAAGTTGCTTTCCTCCAAGGTTTCCTATGGTAACATTAACAATTATTTGCCACTTTATTCTGGACTCAGAGCCCTGGCTTTGCTGCTCCACAGTAATGGGGTGAGAAATCCCACATCTTTTGGGGCCTTGTGTTGGCCTCACCCTCACGTGCTCATGTGTGATTTAAATGCATTATTTCTCAAACCACTGTGTGTAACAAATGCATCTTCCTTAAAACACAGAGGTTTCTCTCTCCCAAGCACTGCAGGCATCAATAAGAACCCACTCAGCTGTGGGATTGGCAGTGGGGTCAGTGCTGCCCAGTTCCTTCCACTGGGATCTGCTGAATGGGGCTGTCTCAGCAACTGGTTTCCCATTTTACAGAGATTTTTTTGTCTAGTCTGTCACCAAGGTCTAAAGCCAGTCCAGCCCAGCTGTGACTTGTCTTCTGTAAAGGAAGTTGTTTCTTTAGCTATTTCTTATTGCCACATTTAGGTTTTACCTCGAATTTCTTTCACCAGGATTAATTTGCCATTTTACAAGCCTGGTGTGAATGGGAGGATCAGGTGACAGTGGGATCATTCCTCATGCCATCATTTATCAGGGAATAAAGACTCGATGGCCTTGGGCTGCTCATCCTGCATCTTCTTACATTCTTGCACAATTCCAAGAGCTGAAGCTTTAGGAAAGCCACAGATACCACAAGACTGACTCCTATTCATGAGCTGTGAAGATGCATCTTATGATAATGCCATTCTTTGCAGCTCTGGGAGATGTCACAGATTCACACACTGGTTGAGGGTGGGAAGAAGGACCTGCTCAAGCAGGACCACCTAGACCAGGACCACGTGCCTCTTCAACAAGTCAAATTTTCTTTCAAACTACAACTTTTGCCTCCAGAACTTGGCTGAATCCTTTAGAAACAGAGATGAAACCCATTTGTCTTTCCAGGGAGAGGTTTGCCAGGAGCACTGTTGCCTTATCTTTCACATGGGGGATTTGCTTTGTTTTGATTTAGGTTATGTCTGTGATCATTTTAAGAGACTGCAAATTGGCCGTAGGAAACAAAGCAGACAGGCAGGTTGTGACAAAATGCCTTCCATGCCACTGAAATTGTATTCAGTCTCAAGTGTCCCTCTCATCTATTAAGTATTGATTGGAGGGGAGGACACAGAACAGAACTGCCAGCTGGCTCTGCTCTCTTTGACCAGCCTGAATCCAGAGCAACTCCCTGGAAATCGATGCAACCCCATCGATTCAGAAATGCAGCAATTACAGGAGATAATGGATGAGGACTCGGGGGGGGGAGAAGGGAATGGGAGTGATGCAGCAGACTGGGGAGATGGCAAAGGAGCTGGACTCAACAGCTTCACTCTGGGTGGACCACGAGGCTTCCTGGGCACGTATTTGGGTGTGTTTCTTGTTGCTTGCTTGAAACTAGAAGAGGGCAGGTTTAGATTTGATGTGAGGAAGAACTTCTATTTCATTGAGGGTGGTCAAACACTGGCACAGATTGTCCAGAGAAGCTGTGGCTGCTCCATCCCTGGAAGTGTCCAAGGCCAGGTTGGATGGGACTTGGAGCAACCCCAAGGCAGGGGAGTTGGACTAGAAGACCTTTAAAGGTCCCTTCCAGCCCAAACTCTTCTGTGATTCTATGAATAACTCACTGCAGGGGCTGTTTCCCACCACAGCCTCTTTCTCCCTGCCCTGTCTTCCCGTCCCACCTGAGCAGACTCACACCCTCCAACATCCTCCTGTGTCCTCACATCCCACCCCAGGGCATCAACCCCAATCCCTCCCCTTCATGCCATGCAAACTCCACCTGTGTCTCAGCACCCATGACTCGTGCACCCTTCCTTCCCCCTCAAAACATTTTCTTGCCTTGACTTCCCACCCATAGGAATGGTTGTGTGGAAAGGATGTGGCTCTCAGAGGAGCTCGGACACCAGGACAGGAGGACAGTGACACTGTGAGCAGTCTCAGGCTGTGTGAAACATGTGTGATTTCTCATGCCCCATCCACAATAAAGTTGGGTTCAGCACTGAAGAGTGTCTGAGACTTGGAGAGTTGAACAAACACCTTTCCATGTGTTATGTCGTATCTTAAACACAAAATCCCAGACTGATTTGGGTTGGAAAGGACCTTAAAGATCATCCAGTTCCAACCTCTGCCATGGGCTGGGACACCTTCCTGTATTCCAGGTTGCTCCAAGCCACATCCAACCTGTCCTTGGACACTTCCAGGGATGGAGCAGCCCCAGCTTCTCTGGGCAAACCTGTGCCTGCCCACCCTCTGGGTTATCTGGGTTTAATCTTCCCCACTGCCCCAAAGTTCTGGGTTTCTCACAGCTTTTCAGAGGGTTCTGCTCCTTGTGTTCCCTTTAGTCACGTTCTTTGCTTCACTCTTGGCAGTGGGCAGAGAAGGCCTGATGAAGGGGTGCCCACAGAGGGCTTCAGAGCACCCTGTTTTATTTAGCTCAGATTGATTTACTTTCATTTAAGTGTGTGGTCAATGAGGCACTGAGTTGTTTTTAAGCTTGGATATACCCCGTGTTTTATTTGCCATTGTCTGGTCTCTCTTTTCCCCATAAATTATGTCAGATAAATGGGAAGATTTGGACACTTGCCTGAGGTCCCTGGCCATGCCCTAGGAATGCCTGGAATGCACAGAGCTACAGGATAAAAGGACCTCTGGAGGTCTCTAGCCCACCCTCCCCTTGCTGAAACCAGGATCAACAAGAGCAGGATGTGCACCATTCAGGTTTGGGATAGCTCCAAGGATGGGAACCCCCCAACCTCTCTGGGCAGCCTTCTGCAGGGTTTGACCACTTTATTATTATGTTTTAGTGGAACCTCCCAGCTTTTGGATAGATCCTATTGCCTCTTGTCCTGTCCACAGGCACCAGAAAGAAGAACCTGGCTCCATCTTCCTTCCTCCCCCCACATCAGGTATTTACAGACAGTGATAAATCCCCCAGAGCTCTCTCTTATTGAGGCTGAACAACCCCAACATTTTCAGCAGAGGGTTAATCTTACCTGACATGTAAATATTAAACTTCAAATCCAAACCAGCTCGCCCAGGACTCCTTTTACAGGAGAGGAACAACCAGTGGCACTTCAGCTCCCTTATCCTGCACATCTCAGGTGTGATTCAGTTCCTATAAAAAGCTGCCAAATACCACCTGAGATGGTATCTGACACATTTATGTGGGACTGGCAGATGTCACACGGGGTTTACAAGGGACCAACATCCTTCTGAAAAGACAGCTGGAGGCCAGGAGGAATATCTTGGTGATCCAACACTGGTTTAGGAGAACAGAGCCTGCCCTAGGACCAGAGGTCAGGAGGTTTGTGTCTAGGGAGGGGACAGCAGGGTGTGCCCAGCTGGATTCCATGTGTAAAGCTTAGCTGTGGGTGGCCAAGGGCTCTCCAAGCTGCTGGGAGGATCCCTGGGTTACTGGGGAGAACAGGAGCTGCCACATCAAACCCTCACCTCATCCACCACACATTTCTCATCCCTTCCTGCCAGGGATGGGCTGAACTCCAACCCTCCCAGCCCCTGCAGGGCTCTGGGGAGCTTTGCAGGCAGCTAAAAACTGGACCAGCCTAGAAACTGGCTTAAATTAATGCCAGGGGCTCCAGCAGCCCATGGAAGTTTTAGTCATGGGTGCGTAAATCCACACTTCAAGGCTGCAGAGCTGAGCTCAAGCATAAGGGCTCCTGGGCTGATCAAATTTTCTATGCCATTAGCAAAGAGAACTCTTTTCATTGTTATATCTGTGCAAAGTAGATATTAAAGGTCTCAGGGTGCTGGTCCTTTGCCTTCTCCTTGCTCTGAAGCAGCAGGGGAGAGCTGGCACAGGTTTTATTTGGCCAAGGGAAATGAGGTGCTTGTTTTCCTTCTGTGTTCCCAACAAGCAGGGAGCAAATACCCACGTCAGGCATGACCCCACAGAGAAAACCTGCTCCTTCCCTTCCTGTCAAACACAGGCACTTGTAATTCAAAGTCCTGATGAAAAGGCAACTAGAGCTGTGAAACTGGGTGTTAGGAGAAAGCAAATTTAACCCTGTTGGTGGGTGGTGGAGCAGACCTCTCTGCATGAGCAAGGATGATGCAAAGCACCAGAAATATTTTGTAATGAATAAACAAGGTAAGATTTCTCTTGCTGGAGACTTAGAGAGGTCAGAAGAAAAGCAGGAGCCATCACTGAAGTATCACAGAATTATTAAGGTGATTATGGTGATCCTACTGGCACTGGAGGGTGGTGGAACAGGACACTGAGTTTCCATTGTCCCTATGGAACGGAGCTGGGCTCTTGAGGAGGGATGATTTCCCTCCTGGAAAGCCTGGGATGAGGCTTAGCTGTAGCAAAACAAGCTCCCTCCTCGTGTTTCACCCTTTGAGGGACAAAACATCCTTGACATGCCAGGTATCCTGATTTTTAGCTTGCATTGCCAGTGGCTTTCAGCTCTGGCAGGACCTGCCAGCATCTTTTCACTGTGCCTCTCTGTGCCAAGAGACATTTTGGTTTAAAATCCAGGGAAATGTCTAAGCCTGGATGATTTCTGAAGGGGAGATGCTCTAACGAGCTGCTGTGCAGGGTGAGGAGGAAGACAGTGTTTTGTTACATCCCAAAAGAGCAAATCTGAGCTGCCCATCAGCCAGGCAAGGCTGTCCTGCTGTTCTTGGGCTTTCCAGAGGGTGAGTTTTGTTTGGGAATGCCAAGGAGCACCCCAGATGTCTGGAGAGCTGGTGACTGGTCCAGCATGAGCTGACACTCAAAACAGGAAGACAAATATCCAGTTTTCTGTACAAGTATCCATCTTTCTGGACAAATATCCACCTTTCCAGGCAAGGTGTGTGGTTGTGTTGGGTTAGAGAGAGTCAATGGTCAGGAATGCTTGGACAAGCAACAGCTTTGGGGTTTTAGGAGGGAAATGTGGCACTCCTGAGCTAGTCTTAACTTCTATTCCTAAAATATACCTTCTTACACTGTTTTGTGGTGAGAAAGGGCCAAGACAAATGATTTCTGGTTTTGTATTTCTCCATGACACAAGTGCTGTCCCACCTGGAGACAAATCTCAGTGTCTCTTCTTGATTAGGGTTTCATTGCTAACCCAGACAGGCTCTGTGGTGTTGAACTTCCACTTCAGTTTCTCATTAAAGTGTTATTTTAGAGCATTAAATACCTCCTGGCACCGAAAATCGTGAACCCAAGTGCAGGATTTACTGATACAGTGCATGCTAGAGGTCACATGAACCACGAAGCATCACTGCTGTCTTCGGGAAAAGGTCACAAAAATTGTATTTTGAGTGGATTTTGAGTTGGACTTTTGGAGACTGGCCAGAAGCAATGGAAAGGGAAGGAATATTTTGGGGAAAAAAGGTTAAGTTGGTCAAGCTTAGATGCCTTGCTCATGAAGTGAGGACAGATAAGGTCACTCCTTGTGGTCAGGGTGAAGACCTGTAGAAAACTGGACCTCAGGGCTGGTGGCTTTGCCTTGGTGTAAGGGAGAGGCAGAATTTAAATTGCTCTGTGCCATTTAATGTCGGTGCAAACCCATTTGGAAGGGCCTGGCTGTGCTCAGCAGCCCTAAAACACCAGTGTGAGCAGGTACACCCTGCCACGGAGCAGGGAGGGAGCTCTGTCTGCCCCTGCAAGAAAGAAGGACCTGAGTTAAATCCTCCTTGTGGTCCCCTCTCATCGTTTTGCCCTTCTGGGTCTTTGTTTCCTACGGCAAAATGGAAATGATAATTTTTTAGTGTCTAAATTATATCCCTGAGAAAATCTCCTCTGAGGCAGGACTAGCTGGGGCTGTTTTGGCAGAGGGACGTGCACAGGGGCTGGTCCCCAGGGTAAATCCAGGGGGACAGAGCTGCACATCCATGTGTCTCCATGGGAATCTGCTCCCAGAGCATCTGTTAACGCAGAATTCCTTGGGATCCAAATGCTGTTTCCTCGCTTGCCATTAGGTGGTGATGGAGGAAGCAGGACAGGCACAACCTGCAGAGTTTCAAACCAGAAAACTCCTTGAACTTCTCAGGAAGGAAATATTCCTTCATTAACTGCTTAAGGAAACAAAAACCGGGGAGGGGAGGGTGATCCCACATGTGTGGGAAGGAGGGATTGCTGGGGAAGGGGTCCCAGCCCAGCAAACCCAGCCAATGCTCCTGGGGAGGGCAGGGAGCACCCAACGAGGGGGACACAGAGCTCAGGCTTTTGGCAGGGGAATTACAGCAGGAGGAGGGGGAGGAGGGCAGGGATGAAGCTCTGCAGATTGTCTCCCTGGTGCTGCTGCCACAGGCAGGGAAGGAGGGTGGGAAGGGGTGGGATGGAGTGAGATGAACGGAGGTGTGTGAGCCAGGCAGGGGCATGGTGGCTTGATCTTGGTGGGAACAAACCCTTCCTCCTCACTTGAGCTCTCTTAAGGGTTGGTGTGTGAAAATTCAGAGTTGGAGAGCAAAGGGAAGGGGGAAAAAATGAGACAACTCAGAATAAGCAACCAACCACACACAAAAATCTGAGCCCTGCTTTGCTCTCCGTGGCTTTGATCGACTGCAACAGGCTGGTTTGGGAAATCATAAACTCAGGGAATCATTAAGGTTGGAAAAGATCATTGAGCCAACAGCTAAAATGATAAGTCTTCATGGAGCTTGTGCTGTCACATCACCAGGGGAGGAGACTTGGTGGGCACCATGAACAGCCCACAGGATATTTGTCTGGCAGTGTCTGATATCTGTGTCCTCCTCAGTGTCAATGGGGAGGGACTGGAGCCTGCACACCCTCCTTTTTGCCACCAACCCCAACCCAAAGCAGCACCAACATCTGAGTTGTTCTCCACCTCTTTTATTGATTTCAGAGCTGTGCTGTAACCCAACAGGGTTGGCTTTCACTGCCTTGCTCAATGAAGAACGTGGATTTACAGGGCTTAGGAGCTCTAAATCCATGGCATTTGGTGTCTGTTCCTGCAAAACCCCAACCTCAAACAGTGCTTTCAATGGGTGGGATCTGCAGGGGGATCAGGGCACTGTCACACCAGCTCAGGAACTCTTTGGCCTCCAAAATAAAACCAGCCAAGCAAAACTTCCAAAAAAGCCAACACCAGGACTGGAGGGTAAGGAACCACTGCCACCAGTTTTGCTGTAATGTATCCTGCATCCTTCACAGAACCATTGAATCATGGAATGGTTTGTGTTGGAAGGGACCTTAAAGATCACCCAGTTCCAATCCCCTGCCTTGGGGGCTCCTGGGCTGAGCTTTTGGCAATGAAAAGTTGAATTAAATCCCGAAAACTTCAAATGCTTTAATGGGAAAGGCTTCTAGTCCTTTGGAGGAGAATTTCATTTTGGATGTTGCCTTTTGGAAGCTCTTATCATCCAGAAAGAAATATCCAGTGTCCCTCTTGTGTCCTGGATGCCAGAATGCTTTTTCTCCTTCTTTTTGTGCTGAGAGCTTTGGTTTCTTGGTGAGGCAATAACAGCCTTTCTTGTCAGAAGGAGCCAGCCTGGTTTCAAACATCAGCCTGCACCGCTGTCCCTTGGAGCTGGACAATGGTACTTGAACCCTGAGACCAAACTCAGCCACAGAAAGGGGCACCAGAGAAGTGGAAGGAATAAAATATATTAGATTTGTAGAATCACAGAATGGGCTAGGCTGGAAAGGACCTTAAAGATCATCCAGTTCCACCCCTCCTGCCATGGATAGGGACACCCTCTAGATCAGGTTGCTCAAAGCCCCATCCATCCTGTCCTTGAGCAGTTCCTGAGGATGAGGTGTTGAAAGCAGCAGTGATGGACTCTGGGCACTCAGGCTGGAGAAGCTGCTGGTTTTGGCAAGTCTGAACCCAGAACTGCCCATATTTCACTTCACCTGGGTCTCTCAGAGCATCACATGGTTGTGAGGTCTCATATCAAACCTGGCTCTTGGTTTCCAGGGACATGGATGCTCCTTCTTTGGCCAGGTATAAAACCTCTTTGAAGAGCCATTCAGTCACAAATGCACCAGGCACCAGGAGGCCTCCAATCCATCCTTATTTCATTTTGGATGTCCTTTTCTTGGGTTTCCCCATGGAAAGGGCAGATGGATGACTCTAAGAGTCCAGCAGCAGGGGGTCACAGAGCACTGGTCCTTGTGTGAGTGTCTTTATGTGCAGTGAAAAGCTTTGAAAGGCTGGAATAAACATTTGCCTCAGCAGGGCTTTAGCAGTGCCTGTATCAGCTGACCTTGAAGCCAACCAAGACCAAGCAGTGGCCACCACCCCATTCCCCTGATTATTTCTAGAAGTGTTCATGGGTCACTGAGCAGAAGTGGTGCCACCAGGGATAAATGCTGTCCCTGTGCTGCTCTGGTGGCCAGAGAAAGCCCAGGCTATGCATGTTTTACCAGTTGCCACTGGGTTAATCAGGGTTTGTTCACATCTTGAGTACTGGGACCAGTTTATAGTGCTTTTCCCTCGAGGAAGGACATACAGTCAGGTGCACTAAGTATGTTCACAACCTCATTTCTTTGGTTTTCTTTTTTTCCTTGCTGTTTTGTGGGAAATCTTTGCAGCATGAAAGACAACTGACCTGGTTTCTTCTGGAAAGAGCAAAATAGGAATGCAGGCTACCCAAAGCCATTCAACCCCCAATTTCATGTTGTTATGTCCCGTATCTGGAAGTGTTCAAGGTCAGGTTGGATGGGGCTTGGAGCAACCTGGTCTAGTGGACGATGTCCCTGCCCATGGCAGGAGGTTGGAAGGAGTTGATTTTTAAGGTGCCTTTCAACCCCAAAGATTTTAGGATTCTGTGATGTGTCGCTCACTGGGTCATTTTAAGGTTCAGTGCCCCACAGCCTATGGACTGTCACACACCCCAGTGATGGAACCACCTGCAGGTTGCCATGAAGTAAAAGGCAATATGTGAAAGGAATGAGGGATTGCCAAACTCTCTCACAGCCGTGAGAATTTCTCATTTCAAATAATGTTGGATTGCAAATTGGAACGTTATTGCTGCCATAAAGACAACACGTGTCCCTCACCATTTGCTCCCTCTGTTTAAAGGCTGACACCCACAGGGGCTGTGGTGGTAAGAGCAACACCTTCTCACTTATGAGGAGCTCTCAGGAAGATCTCTGCAAGCCAAGAAAACCATGCTTTTTATTAGCATTGCTGGTGAGTGTCAGAGCTTGGCCTCTCTCTCTGCTGGCATTAACAAGCGCTGGGAGAAAACTGTGTTGTCAAGCTCAAGTCAAGCAGAAATAATGGTACTCAAGTTCTTACTCTGCATCCAGGAAGTGACAGCAATTCTGGTCTTTAGCATTTTTTTTTTATGTTGATGTGCCACAGCAAAGATCTTGCCCTGCAGGAGCTCAGTTTTCCTAGTGTGGGGTTAGTTTTATCTTCTATAAAATTGTTTCTGGGGTCAAGAGCTCGTTGTTTGCAGCCTTCACCTCCCCTCTGAATGCAGGTTGTTTCCCTACATATAAAAGCTGGTCTCCAAACCACATCTGGACTTCAGGGCTGCAACACAAGTCCCTGCTGTCCTGCTCTTTCAGGGAAGTCACAGAATCACAGAATATTCTGAGTTGGAAGGGACCCACAAGCATCATCCAGGCCAGCTCCTGTCATGTTAAAGGAAACTTGTCTGATGTGCAGCTGTGTTTTCAAAGCATGGATATCTACACAGGTTTCATATCTGTGACATGTCTGGACAGAAGGACAGTGGCAGCATTGGCTCACACCAGGTCTGGCTTCCAGCAAGGGGTTGGTGGCTTTGGGACACACTCCTGACGAAAGCCACTGTGGTGGCATCCCTGGAGTTGGTCATGCTGTGGTGACTTACAGAAATAACCCCTCTCAGGTTGAAATTGCAGTGGCCACAGTTGACTTCTTGCCCTAATTAACAACTCCAAGAAGCCCATGATTTTTAGTTCCTTTAATTTGTCTCCTCTGCTTATTTAACTTGAAAACTCAAGGTGTTTCCAGAGCTCCCCTCAGTTATTCATCCCTTGGAGAATGAACACTAGTAGACCCCTCATTTCACCTCTGAGTATGTTTGAAATCCATCATGACCAAGCTCTACAACCCTTTTTTCTTCTTCAGCTGCTGCCTGTGTGTCTGCCCAGACAGCACAAACCTCCCAATGTATTCACTTGATAGTTTAAAGGCCCTCAGTGTGATGGATCTTTCAGAGCTGGTGTTAGTCCAGGAAATGGCAGCTCCCATCCATCCTGCCAAACAAGGAGCATTTAGCACTGGGGCACAACCTGAGCTGCCAGCTCAGTCCTGGCTGGGGTTGTTTCCCTGGGGCAATGTCAGCACAACTTCTTGGCCAGCGTTGGGGTGTCCTCGTGGGTGACTCTGCAGGGACAGGGAAGTGCATCCAAATCTTGGTGGGTGCAGAACTCAGCAGGGAGGGAGACTGAGGACCTCTGCATGGTGTGGTCCTCCTCAGATGGAAGGAAGAGCATGTGTGACCTTCACATGGGGCTCTGTGTGTCCCTCACATGAGGCTCTGTGCCCAGGACTGGTGTGGGCACAGTGGGTGATGTCCTGGCTGTGTCATGTCTGGTTGGGGTGCCCCTGCCCTGTGAGGACCTTCCCCCAGCACCACGTGGAGTTGTGGAGGGGGCTCTTCTCCTCCATCCAGGCACACTGAGGCAAATGATCTCTAAACCAGTTTCTCACATCATATTTTGCACCTCTAAACCCACTGAGGTTAATAGGTAGTGTTTTCCTAAACAGGATGGCTTTGTAGCACCTGAAGCAAAGGCTGCTGTGCTGGCAGGAGGACAATTGGCCCCTTTTCTCCCCCCACATGTTAGTGGCAGTCTTTCCAAAGCATTCCTTGCCTATGGCCTGATGTTCAGCGTGAGCTCATCCGTGGCCCCCTGATTGGATGCCTCCTCCAAGCTCAGTGCTGTGCTAAGATGCTCCCAGGAGCATCCTGTCCCCATGGGAGCAGAGGATGGCCAAGGCACATCACAGCAGTACAGTCTGCTTTCTCCACAGGAACAGGTCCATAATCTGTCCCAATCCCAGGAGCCAGCTTGGTGGAGATGTGTGCATTTCTGTAACCAGCATTGTCCAGTGGCACCACGAGTCTACAAGGACTTTGAGTCTTTTCCAACCAATGGATTGGATCATAGAATCCCAGAATGGCTTGGGTTGGAAGGAACCTTGAAGATCATCCAGTTCCAAGCCCCTGCCAAGGGCAGGGAGACCTTCCACTAGCCCAGGTTGCTCCAAGCCCCATCCAGTCTGGCTTTGGACACTTCCAGGGATCCAAGGGCAGCCACAGCTTCTCTGCCCAACCTGTGCCAGGGCCTGTCCACCTCCCAGGGAGGAATTCCTTCCTAACATCTAATCCAAATTAATCCTCTCTCGGTATAAAGCCATCACTCTTCATCCTATCACTACCTGCCCTTGTAAAAAGTCACACCTCAATCAACAGCCTGAGATGCAGGAGGGGAGTGACGTGTAAATTTGCACTTCTGGGTTTGAAATGATTCATCTCAATCGTGCCCCCATCATTAAGGTTAATTAGAATAAGCTGCTTTACATGCTCCTTCCTTCATTCCCGTGCCTGAGCAGGGGAAGGGGATTTAATAAGGGTATTTAATAGCTTTAATTCCAGTGATTGGAACAGCACAACCTCTGTTGAGCTGAGTGCACGGACAAGTTGCCATCTCTCAGCTGCACAATGGTGCCTTGTCACAGGTGAGCTTTCAGCACAGAGCAAATGCAGAGCAAAGAAACAACTCCAGACAACTCCCACTGGCACAAGCCAAAAACACCTCCATTAGCTGGGAACTGATACCTCATTCCATAACTTGTCACCCGCTAAAATATTGCATTTCTTTTCACGCTGATGTACTGCCAGTTGCATTAAAAATAGACCAAGTGTGTGGCTTGTAGTCCACCAGAAAATGCAGTTTTCATACATATAAAATACTTCACCATGACTCATTCCTGGCTTGGACTTGTACGTCCCCCCAGGCAGCATATTTTGCCAGAGAGGTCCAGGACACCCTGAAAGCATCCTCTGAAAGGGACCCTTAAAGGTCATCTAGTCCAAAGCCCCTCCAATAAGCAAGGACATCTCCAACTGGAAAATGTTCCCTTAAGACAAAAATAAACAAACAAAAAATCAATTAGAAAATCAGTAAGACCCTCAAATTCCTAAGCCAGGGCAGTTTAAGCAGCCTGTGTAACAGAGCCAGCATTTCCTCTGCCCATCCAATTTTTCCCACTGAAAAAAGAGGAGAAAAATACTTTTTGTCTGACATCCGGTGTTTAAAAGACAACTGATAATTTTCAATTAGTCATCCAGGCTCTTTCTGCATCAGTCAAGAGAAGCAGAAACTTCCAGAGCCCATCTCATTTTGTGGTTCTATCTTTTAGGCAGCTGGGTGGGATTCAGCCACACATAGGGAACAGGAGCACGTCCCCTATGGAGACAGGCTGGGAAAGCTGGGATTCTTCAGCCTGGAGAAGAGAAGGTTGTGTGGAGACCTCACAGCATCTTTCAGTGTCTGAAGGGGCCCTGCAAAGAAGCTGGAGAGGGACTCTTCACCAGGAATTGTGGTGACAGGACGAGGGTTAATGGGTTCAATCTGAAAGAAGGGAATTTAGGATAGATTTATGGAAGAATTCTTTTCCTGGGAGGGTGGGCAGGGCCTGGCACAGGCTGGACAGAGAAGCTGTGGCTGCCCCTGGATCCCTGGAAGTGTCCAAGGCCAGGTTGGAACAACCTGGGCTAGTGGAAGGTGTCCCTGCCCATGGCAGAGGATGGAATGAGATGATTTTTAAGTTCCCTTCCAACTTAAACCATTCTGTGTTTTTATGATTGGTAGGTTTATGACCTTTAGATAAAATTTAGAATTTGGCCCCATGAACTGTATCATTTACAGATCTCTGACCAGGTACTCTACAATCCTTACCTTTTACTTTGCTCTTTCTTTTTTTTTCTGGGTTCCCCCTCCTTTTCTTTTCAGAGCAGCACACCCTTCTCTCCCCCCTGGTGCTGAGATGCTGCTGCAGATCCCTCAGGAGGACATTTGCCACCTGTGCCCTGCTAACTGTGCTCTGATGTATTGCATGAGCTAATTCCCCTGCCTCTGCCTCCCCAATCTGTTTGTCTTGTTCATTAACATAATTACTTCCCTGCATTAGCTTACACGGCAATAAAAGCCTCCGTTCCTGCTGTTGGGAGCTGTGGAGGTTGAGAGCAGGGTAATAAGAGTCATCAGCACGGCTGACTTAACAAATTACTTTCCCTTTTGGCTGGTTTAGCAGAGCTCCCTTTCCCTGTGCTCTTGGCATGCAGGGAATTCAGGAATTCGTGTGCCAGTGGTTTTGCTCGGTGTGGAAGGCACTGGAAACTCCTTTAGAGAGCTCACTTGTCACGGGGGGGAGTGGAAGGCTTAGACAAAAATTATAAAAAAGCCCTGCCATTGAGTCCTGAGGTGCAGAAAGGACTCCCTGCCTTCCTAAAATCCTTCTCAGAGAGGATTCCAGGTGTGGCTGAATCCCATTTTAGCCTCGGATTATGTCAATGGGTTGAATTTAGGGAATTAGAGAGGTGGGATTGAACCACTTCGGTCCCGCAGGTTTTAATGATTGGCAAAAAGGGATTATTTATATAAAATGAATCATTTATTATTATAAATGACCAGGCAACGATCTTAATTAGAGTTATTTACTACACAACATAAAAAGTTAAACCCACTAGTAGCATAGGGTAAGATAGGACAGTGCACTGTATTGAAGCAATTATGGTAAAACTGGCAAAAGAGACAGTTCCCATTCAAATTATTTTTGCTCTCCTGTGCCTATTTCTGCCTCCCATGGAAATTAGTTCCCCAACTGGAAACAGACCTTGCAGGAAGACCTCACAAATGCTCACAATCCATAGAGGATATAGGACATCACTGAGAGGAAGGGATTGGATGCTAAATGGGCTCTTCAATCTAGACAAGAACACAACAAAACCAGGAGAAAGATATTAAAGGTGAGGGTGATTCACTTACTGGAGCAAACTCTTAATAGAATGATTGTTTTCTTCATGTCTTCAAATTTGTGATCAGCTCTGTTCAGCTGACTAAACATGTTTAGTGTCCTTTTACATAATCTGGGGTATTTTATATGTGTGTGGGGCTGGCAGGACCTCCGAGGTGCTCAGTGTCTTCTGATGTGGCAGCTGAACACACAGTAGGTCTCAAATGGCACCAGAAGCCTGATTTTAGGCAACTAAATTATAGCCCCAGGCTCTGATAGGGGATTTAGGTGAGAAGTTGGTACTTTTTGGGGAGCAATATGTTTGACTTATTTGAATCTGCTCTTAAGGATGAGGTGAATTGCCCCAGTGACTGATTTCACATGGGGGGAGGAGCTCCGATAGAGGCATCTCTGCCTGCTGAGGTGGATGGGACTGAGAAAGCCCAAGGGAAGAGCTGGGATTAAACTCTTGCTCTCAGGTCCATCTCCATGGCCTGTCTCACCAGAGCATCCTTTGCAGAGCCAAGTTTTGCTTTTCTCCTGGTCGAGGTGACCTTTGTGTCTCAGCTCTGACTTCACCATCTGATGCCTCCTGTACTAGGCAGGAGAATTGCCCTGACTCTGCAATCAGAGCAATTAGGGAGAGCAATGTTTTGAGCTGCTGGCAACCCCGAGAACAAAACATTTCACTTGAATCAAAGTGCTCTGATCAAAGTTTGGGAATTAAGATAACAAAAGAGCAATTAAGGAAATTTTCCAAGTGAAAAGCTTGTGTGGGCGGAAACAGTTTCTTTCGAAAATGTCATCAAAACATCTGAGCTCTTTAAGAATGCTCCTTTTCCTTTTGTTTTGAAATTAGGAGAATTCTCAGTTAGGAGAACAACACAGTAACATGGATGTATCATAGGCTGGTATCACCCATTCCTCTCCACTTTTCTTCCTGAGAACAAATGTTCCAAATGCCAGGGTGAGGTGGACAGGACTGAGACCAAGGTTTGACTACTGGAATTTTCCCAGAAATGCCTCGAGCACTTCCAGGGACAAAGGCAAGCAAGATGTTGTGCAGCAAAGGTTATTCTCTTATGCTCTCATTCCTTTCTGAAGACCAAGGGGGTGTTGAAGATTGGCTGGGTGGGGGGACAAGCTGGACAGGACCCACCAAGGTGTTCTTGCTGCTCAGGAAGCCAAAGGTGTCCTGGGTTGCATCAAAAGCAGCGTGGGCAGCAGGGCAAGGGATGGGGTTCCAGCCCCTCTGCTCTGTCCTGGTGAGGTCCCACCTGCAGAGCTGCTCCAGCTCTGGAGATCCCACCATAAGAAGGATATGGACCTGTTGGAGCAAATCCAGAGGAAGCCATGGGGATGCTCCAGGGCTGGAGCAGCTCTGGAGCCAGGCTGGGAGAGCTGGGGGGGTTCGCCTGGAGAAGAGAAGGCTCCAGGGACACCTGAGAGCCCCTTCCAGTGTCTAAAGGGGCTCCAGGAGAGCTGGAGAAGGACTGGGAAGAAGGCCTGGAGGGACAGGACACGGGGAATGGCTTCCCACTGAAAGAGAGTACAGTTAGATGGGATATTGGGAAGGAATTCTTGGCTTGAGGGTGGGGAGGTCCTGGCACAGGTTGCCCAGAGAAGCTGTGACTCCCACATCCTTGGAAGTGCCCAAGGCCAGGTTGGACAGGGCTTGGAGCCACCTGGTCCAGTGGAAGGTGCCCCTGCCCATGTCAGGGAATGAAATGAGATGATCTCTGCAGCCCCTTCCGACACAAATCCCTCTACGATTAAAAACCACATAAATGTGGAAAGACTCCTTGGGCTGGAAAGCTCCCTGATGGGCTCCAGCAGAGTGTGAATTGTCCCACTTTGCAGTGCTGCTTTGTGAAAGAAAGAACCCGAGGGTGGAAAACAAAGGAAATCAAGCCTGCAAAATAGTGCAGATTGCACCTTGCTGCAGGCAGAGAGGTATTTACTGTAAGACACCCTGTCTCGGGTTGATCAAAAAGCCTCTGTCTCGCTGACAAGCGAAGTGATTTTCCTGGTGCTGGGAAAAGGGATGAACTTTGAGTGAAAGCCTCTGAGCACAAACCAGGGCAGGGCGAGGGAGTTGATCTGACTTTATAATGAGTCCAGCTCAGGCTGAAATCACCTCCCTGCACAGGGAGGGAGTCAGAGCTGCACTGCTGGAACTGTGCTGGAGGGAACAGCTCCTTCTGGCAGGGCGTGATTCAGCCAGCATCACCTTCTTGTGCGACTGAGATGATGGGCTCATAAACCTGCTCCCCAGGCCAGGCAGGAAAACCACACCTGAGCTCTCTAGGAAACACTGGATTCCATCCTGTGCTCTGTGAGAGAGGGACTGGGGAGTGATCTTAAGATGTGGAGTCCCAGTGGAGTGAGCTGGTGGGATAATCAGGCTCAGATTTACCAAGAAGAATATTTCTGCTCTGGAATTACCTTCAGTTTGTGCTTCCCTTGCTGTAGCTGAGCACCCACCCACCCACAGCACAGGGATGCTGGGGTCTTCCTTAGCCCCAAGCACTGGGAGGGAGAAAGAGCCTGATATTCCCTTCAGAGCTGAAGAAGGGTTGGGACCATTCCAACCATCCCAGTTCTGTGGGGTGGGGACACTGTGGTGGGGAAGAGGAGGGTCTGGTCTCTTCATGTGCTGTGATGGGGAGGGACAGGGGTAGGAGTCAAAGAGAGATTTGTATCTCTGAATTTTAGGTGTCTAAAAGTGAGGTGATTGCCCCTGAGTTTCTTATCCTGGGATCCCTTTAGAACCAATCGCTCTGAGTAAGCTCTTCCAAAGGGTCTTGGTCAGACTGGCCTTAGTCTCTTATTTTAGGGTGAGGCAAATTGTCCTCTGCATGTGCCTTTTCCCCCCTATTGACTATAGGAGAACGGGGTGAGTTCAGGTTTGCATATTTGCATTTTAGACACGTCAGATCCAGAAGGAGGTTCCCACCCTCATCTTCCCCACGGCCATCAGAGCTGCACCCACCCCAGGTTTTCAGGAGAGCAGTAGTTGCAGAGAATTTGGCCCACAGCACATTTTAGGACCCAAAATATCCACTGTGTCTTTAATCCTTTGTTCCCTCCTACACGTCTAGACAAATCAGGACAGTTCACGCTTATCAGCTGGAATACCAAAAATTACAGGAGTAACAGTGAAGGGGGTTTTCTTTTGCAATGGAAAGTTTCCTGAATTTTCAGTTTGTCAAACCAAGGGGCCCCTAGAGAGGTGAGAGACTTGTCTGAGAGAGAGCCTGTTATGCTCCCTCACTTTTCTTCATCACTGATTATGTACATACACAGTCAACATCCAAAAACATAGGAGTCAAGGAACCAAAACCTGATGAATTCACCAATGAATGCTGCTTACCCATCCTGGGCTGAGGTTCATATTCTTTCTGCCCTGCTCTCTTTTTATCCTTCTTTTCCCATTAGTGGAGAGAAAATTGGAGAAGGAAAAAGTAAGAGCATCTGAAATGCTGAATAAGCAGCAAGCAGTTCCCCCCCTGAGACCTGCAATCAGGGAAGGGTTTAAATAGTCTCCATCCACTCCTCTCTGCCTGCTGTTCTGAGTGCATTTGGAAATTGGGATTATACTGCTGGAGGCACATCCTAACAGTGATGCACATCCATCGTGAATACCCTTCTCTGCTGGGAATACAGGATGGGCTTATCCACCTTAATTAAAATAAATCAAGAGCTTCTGTAAAAAAAATTTCCAGCCATGGGTCACCGTGTTGCCTCGAAGCTGCAATTTGGGGAGAAAAATATGATTGAACTCCTCTCAGTTTCTGATGTGGGGGGTCTGTGGAAGAGTTTTTTAAGCCTGTGGGGTTCCATGTGGCCCCCACAGAGGAGAGCCAATAAAGCTGACTCGGTTATTCCCCTGTTAATTGCAGCAGAATTTGGGCCTCTCTGTGATTCACAGCGATCAGAGGCTTCTCAGCAGTGGTACCCAGGAGCTAGGGAAGCATCCTGGGCTATTCCTTTGATTCCATCAGGCCCAGATGACAGGGAACAGGGAGCCCAAGGGCTGGGAGCCATCACAGCTCAGATACATTATTCAGATGCTACGAGATGGGAGCCCAAACTGCACGGAGGAAATGAGACTTCCCTGGGGTTGGGCAGATGTTCAGAGCAGCTGTTTGAGCATCACCAAGAGAAAAGGAAGGAGCTCCTGGACGCTGAGGCCAAGCAGGAGAAAGCCTTGTGTTGGCTTGCTGGCAAAAGGGGTGTGAGTCTGGCTGTCAGCTCTTCACCAGGGAACCATCTGGCTGATCCCAACCTCGCTGATCCCTCAAGGTATCCAGTGATGGAGACACACCAAAGAACTGTCTGTCTGCTGGCTCTGGGGGCAGTTCAGGAGGGGTTTGAGGCTGAAGCTGAAAAGCACCAAGAACCAGGAAGGTTTGGGTGTGTAGTGGGGCAGATGGGGAGAGGTGGGGACATCAGTGTTGTCTAAGAAGATGGAAGGAGAAGTCACCTCCCTTCCCATAGTCTCAGGTCCACTTCATAAAGGCTGTCTTGCTTGTAGTTGTTCTCCCACCCTCAAACACTCAGAGAGGGAAATATTCCCTCAGAAACATGGATCTGCCTGCTCTTCCTGCCCTGGAAATAGGGTTCTGGATGGTGAGGGCCCCATTCAGCTTCAGGAGATCCCATAGTGCCAGATTCATAAATCCAAACTTCTTCAGTTGCCCCAGTGCAGAAGTTGACATGGATTTGATGAGAACCTGTCCATGAATATTGTGAGGGCTCTATGCAGGGTAATTTGAATCATAACAGGATCACCATAGAATGGTGTGGGATGGAAGGGACCTCAAAGCTCATCCAGTTCTAACCCCCTTCCACCAGCCCAGGTTGCTCCAAGCTCCATCCAACCTGGTCTTGGACACTTCCAGGGATGGGGCAACCACAGCTTCTCTGGGCAGCCTGTGCCAGGGTCTCACCACCCTCTCAGGGAAGGATTTCCTCCTAACACCTAATTTAAATCTCTCCTCTTTTAGTTTAATACCATTCCCCCTTTTCTATCACTACGTGCCCATGTAAAAAGTCTCTCTACCCCTTTTTCTGTGAGCTCTCTCTAGATTTGGGGCAGGGAGGTGTGTGGTGGCTTTTGGAGGTGTCCATGTCTCCATCCCCATCTCCAGGGATGAACTCCTTGCTGGTAGGAGTGAGGCTGGTGGGTGTCACTGGAAAAGCACGAGAGCCCCTGAAGAACTTCCAGCCATGGAGAAAGGAGTGGTGCTGTCCTTCAGTGCATCATTCCTCTCTCCTGCTCATGGGTCCAGCACCAGGAATGGTGGAGGCAGAAGGTTTTTCCCCTCTTGGACCAATGCATTTGCATCTATTTTATTTCAGGGCTGATTTTCTGCTTGGAGAACTGTTTGGTGCCTCCCTCTCTGCCCAGCACCTCAGTTTCCTTTGAACTATGCATTTCTTCTCCAAGAGAGGGCTGAGGGTGATGTGTAACACCAGGCTGATGTGTAACTGGGCACAGTTACTCTGACAAATGCATAAAGCCTCCTCAGATACTGCCTGCACAGATCCTGTCACCACGATGGATGAGAGCACTGGCTCATTCCCTTTCCTGCTTGTTGCTGAGTGCCAGGTCTGGAAAGGATTCCCAGCACAGAGACAACATGCTGCCAATCTCATGGGTTTTTGCTTTATTGATGTCTTTCCTTATCACCAACCTCTTTTTTTTTTGGTCTAGGTTAGCAACCCTGGAGTCCCCCTGAATTTGCCTACTCTTCCAGGAGTCATTAAAAATCAAAACCTCAGTGTCATTTCACCTGTGGCTTTGGGAGCAGCTGAAGAATGAAAGTAGCAATAATAAACTGAATGTGTTTGGTGGCACCAGAGTGTCTCTTTCTCCTCGTGGAAGTTTGCTATAGATTAGATTTTAGGAAGAAATCCTTTCCTGTGAGGGTGGGGAGACATTGGCACAGGTTGTGCAGAGAAGCTGTGGCTGCCCCATCCCTGGAAGTGTCCAAGGCCAGCTTGGACGGGGCTTGGAGCACCCTGGGCTGGTGGAAGGTGTCCCTGCCCAGGGCACAAAGGGAACTGGATGTTCTTTAAGGTCCTTTCCAACCCAGAGTGTTTCCTGACCCTATGGTTGCCCTGAACTGATCTAAGGGGCTGGTTTCAGACTGCACCATCATGTGCTTAAAAAAGATGGTGAATTTTTAGCCCCAGTTCAGCTGTTTCTGTTGAAAACCCAAGGGAAGCAGCAGATCCAGTGGTGGGTTTTTCAGGCTTCTGGATCTTGCTGTACCCCCCAGACTTGATACAGCAACACAGAGAGTTCAAGCAACTCCCCAGAGAAAAGTGTCTCTCAGAAAAATAGGAAAGAAATGAGTGTTTGCTTAAAATGCTAAACACATCCTAATTAGTAAATAAAGTGTAATTCAAATATTCAAGAATTCCTGCATGGTAAAGCCACTTGTGAAATTTCTATATATAGTAGGGGAGACAAAAAAGCGCCACCAAACAGATGCAAATAAATGCCAAAAGAAATGAAGCTTTAGATTAAAAATGGAGATTTAGAGTCAACTCTTTCTTTGAAGATCATTTAGAATCAGCAGAAGATAAATCTTCCCAAACTCAAATTCAGAGGCAAAGTTACACAAGCCTTTTCCCAAGAATTCCAGGGTATTTTTTGCCAGGTAGGAGCTGTAGCACGGGCACAGACTCGATGCCACAGTGACAGCACCTCTTATTATCACAAATATGAACTGACATTAATTTCTTGAAGCCAATTGGGTGTTACTAACCCTGAGAAACCTTCACCTCTGGGAGACACTGAATGACCTCAGTCTGTACAAGCCAAGCCGTTCATCATTTGTGTAATTCCACTTTCTGATGCACGACCAAGGAGAGTTTGTGGCTCAGTTTTCACTCCCAAACCTTTTACCCTGTGCAGACCTTTTTCTGCTGACATGATTGAACTCAAGGGAAGGGGGGGGTGTCTATTTTCTCTTTCTCATGCCCAGCTGAGTTGCTGTGTGTGTTGCTCTGATATATTAATCAATATACTCCCAATGTTAATGTAGCCCACCCTGGTTATGGGGGAGAGCATGGCCTTGGTGAGATCTCCTCCATGGATCCCTCCTATATTTCTCCAGGTAAATTTTTGCCCTTCATTGCTGTGAGGGAACTCAGAACCCAGCTGGAAAGAGGACATGCTGGGGTGTTATGGTTGTTAAGGGTGTTAAGGGCAGAAATGGAGTTCAAACTCAAAAAGGGAAAATTTAGATTAGATATCAGGAAGAAATTCCTCCCTGTGAGGGTGGGCAGACCCTGGCACAGGTTGCCCAGAGGTGCTGCCCCATCCCTGGAAGTGTCCAAGGCCAGGTTGGATGGGGCTTGGAGCAACCTGGGCTAGTGGACGGTGAGTAGGAGGGTGGAATTAGATGTTTTTTAACGTCCTTTCCAATCCAAACCATTCTATGACTCTCTGATTCTATAATTATCTATGATTCTATAATTCTACAATTCTGGGCTTGGAGCAACCTGGGCTAGGCTGTCCACTGGGAACTGGATGATCTTTCAGGTCTCCCCCCACCCAAACCATTCTAATCAATGATTTTTTGATTGAACACATCCAAGGTATATGTAGTGCTGGTATCCAGGTGTGGTGGGCACACCTGAAGGTTTCTTCCACACCTGCACTTTTCAACCAATGCAAACAAACTGCTTTGACACCATTCTAATGACATGGCCCTTGTTTAGTGGCTCAGAACCTGAGCTTGCACAGGCTCTGGAGGATTTTACAGGCTCTGCAAGACATTCAGGACACGAGTGGTGAGCACATCCACACCTGGCTTTGCCCAGGTGTCCCTTGGGCCACCTCTTCTTCCCATGGGGTCACTGGTGTCTCAGAGTGGGTGGTTCATGCAGGGGACAGGCTGTGGTGGGAGGGGTGGGAAGGGGAGCAGAGCTCTGAATGAGCCACAAGGACTCCTAAATTAACTTCTCCCCCACCATTCTCAGGGATTTTTCTCCTACTGTTTCTGACACTGGAAAAGTCTTTCCACGTTGGACTCCACATCTCAGAGCTTTATTATTTATGAGTCTCTATCAGCAGAAGGGAAGCAGGTCATGTTTTATTGATGTTCCTCTTTCAGATTAACCACAGGCTGGACGGCACTTGGAGCATTTCCATTCCCTCTGCTTTGTCAGGGATTGCAAGGCTTGTTCCAGCCCTCCCCATTGCAGGAAATGCTGTAGATTTCCAGGGATTTAGTTGGAAGTTACTATTTAAACTTTTAAAGAAAAAACTCAGCCCTTTTTCCTCTTTTATTCTTTCTTTTTCTCTCTTTCTCTTTTTTTTTTTTTTTTTTAAATAGAATCTCATCAATACACACACACAGAAAAAGGGAAAAAATAAAAGACAAAGAGAAGTGAACTCAATTTTTTCCAGATCTCTTTTCCTCCCCAATTTTTGTGCACGTGCTGTTATACCACACGTGATCTTTGATTTTACATGCCTAATGGGCTTTTCCCTAACATTTCATCAAGTGAACAATCATCAGAATCAGGGGGGAAAAAGGCACTGTGAGGTGCCCCAGGGGCATTTTGGGGTTTAAAAACGTTTTGTAGAAGCAGTCATAAGCTCAGGGACTTGCCTTGTCCCTTGTCCTTATAAAACTGGGGCCGCTGCCCTGGCTGTGTTTGGCAATAAGTGATGGAATGGGTAAGAAATCACAGCTCTCTGCACAAAGTGCTCCAGTTTCTTAGAGGCTGCTGCATGTCCGACACACAGAATTATATGCACATTATAACCATATGTCTCGTGCTTTTTAATATGCAGGAACCAACCGCTTTTGCTCTTTTCTCTGGAGTCCTGTTCTCAAAAACCAGCCACGTGCACGTGACTGCAGTCCCCGAATGGCATGGGGAAGAGCAGCAGGATCTGGTGGCACACGGGGAGTTTCTCTGCTGCAGACCATGGCTTTGGGTACAGGCACTGCCTGCAAAGCCACAGCCCCAAGGGAGAAAGAGTTTCATCTCATTTTCCTGGGAAATTTGCAGCGTCAGGAGCTGCCTGTTTGGCTTTTCTTTGCAGACTGACAGCGCTCAGAGAACGTGCCTGTGGCTGCCCTAGTTTTTTGGCAGCGTGAGGAAAATCTGGACAGGAGAAGGGGGGGATGTTCTGCTGTGCCTCATCCCATCCCTGCTTTTCATGTTGAGGGTTGGATGGCTCAGCATCAGCTCTGGCAGGTTCTGGAGGTGTCTGGAGTGGATAAGAGGTTTCTGCTCCAGGTGACAAACCCATGGCAGGTCCCACCAGCCTCGAACAGTGGTAGCTCAGTGCTGGAGGGTGAATAGAGAGGTGGAGGCATCTGCAAGGAGCCCAGGGGGGACATCTGACATGTGACCTTCTTGCTGAGGCTCTGCCTGACCTCATAACATGGGCTTTGAGTGGCAAAACAGATGGAAAAGCTCTCCATACAGACAGAGCCTGGCCATGAGCTTCAGGGCATGGCTCCAGCACATGGAAGGTGTCCAGGGAGGTGGGAATGTCTCATTTGAGGGTTGGTATGTCTAGTCCAAGGATGCCCCTCTTTTGTCCTGCAGGAAAAAGCTTCCTGGTCCCTTCTGCCCCAGCCAGCAGCTCTGTCTAACAAGGCTCTCATTGATGGTTTGTATCCATCCTTGCAGGCCTGGGCAGTCTCAGACATTGACCACTAGCCCAGATTGCTCCAAGCCCAGAACTGTAGAATTATAGAATAATAGATAATTATAGAATCATAGAGTCATAGAATGGTTTGGATTGGAAGGGACCTTAAAAAACATCTAATTCCACCCTCCTACTCACCGTCCACTAGCCCAGGTTGCTCCAAGCCCCATCCAACGTGGCCTGGGACACTTCCAGGGATGGGACAGCCACAGCTTCTCTGGGCAACCTGTGCCAGGGCCTGCCCACCCTCACAGGGAAGAATTTCCCCCTAATATCCAATCTAAATCTCCCTTCTTTCAGCTTAAAGTCATTGTGGTTGAAGCAGTGGCTGGCACGTACAGCTCCTGTCTCTCCCTGTGACCACCTCTGCCTCATCCCAAAAACATCCCATTAGAGTTGTGGGGTGGGACCTTCTAATCTCAGATCAGAAGGAATGTGAGGGATCTGGGAGGTTTCACACTCACTGCTGACAAACCAGGTCTGTCTGAGCTGCTTGTAGCCCTGGGATTAGGAAAACAACCAGCCTGAACAACTCCCAGACTATTTCTGTGCTTCTTTAGGCTCTGTTGCCTCCAGGAGGTCCCCTCATGGAAGGGCTTTGCAGTTCTAACCCAAGACTTCTTTGCACTGCCCAGTTCAGGGAAGGTGATTCCCTGGAGGGCAGCCTGCCTTTGTGCTGAGCTGTGGGTAAAATCCCTCTGAATCCTCTGCTTTGGTAAAAGCTGGACTGTGTAAGAAGTGAACCTGGCTCTGGGATTTCCCCAGGTACACCCAGCCCTCGCTCTGACTTTGATCAGCAAAGAGAAACCATCTCAGGAGGGTGTTTATTTGTTTTTATTTTGATTTACAGCTCGATTGTCTTCACTGGGCATCTTCAAAAGATGTGCAGATAATGATAAGTTGCTCTTTGAAGCTGAGGTCTGTGTGTGGTGTGCCAAGCCTTTGTAGCACTGAGGATCCTTGCTTTGGGATCAAGGGCTCCTCTGCCTCCCTTAAATTATATGCCAGGCATGAAGATGTATCCCTCGTAGAAAATAAAGATTATTCTTGCTGAACAGCTTGGACAAGGAAAGTCCACAAAAAAATGAAGAGGAAAATGGGTCTGATGAGTTTGTGTCCTGCTTTTGGCTGGGATAGAGTTAATTTTCTACATAGTACCTGGTACAGGGCTGTGGTTTGCATTTAGTATGAGGATAATGTTGATACCACAGTGATTGCCCTAAATCAAGGACTTCTCAGTGTGTCCTGCTCTGCCAGTGAGGAGGAGCAGTCATAGAACATCATATTTGTTATATAAACTGGGGGTGACCTGGCCAGGAGGGACTGGTCACAGCTCAGGGATGGGCTGGGCATTGATCCAGAGTCACTTGTCTTTCTTGGGTTTTATTTGTATCTCTATTTTTGTTGCCTCTATTTTCATTACAGTTATTATTATTACTATCACCATCATCATTATTACTATTATTGTTTTCTCCTCTCCTCTCCTCTCCTCTCCTCTCCGC
>JAWWEW010000078.1:2339695-2416211 GCA_035583185.1 Anabacerthia variegaticeps
CAGGGGATTTTGGGGGTCATGTACAATTTAGTGTCTTGATAACTTCCCACCATAATTCAGGTATTCCTTGATAAAGGTTCAGGGAAACTGATGACCTTACAAAAGTTGGTTGTATTGTTTTATGAGGATGCAATAAAACCATTTGTTTCCCTACTGGCACGAATCATATACATACTTATTACAGACTTTAAGCATTTTCAGCCCACAAACTTACTGATAGAAGTGTGGTTTCAGTGTTTAATAGCTACCTTAGGTTTTCCATGCCCCAAACTTTGTCAACATTCCCTTCTATGTGTTGCAATCTACTCCTTAACCACAGTGGACAATCCCCTCCAAAGCTAAGCAGCAACATAACATTCCTTCTGCCAGGTCTTTTTTTTGGAATTGTTGTCATTTTGCACAAATTTGGTAGCCTGGCTAAGAGGCAATAAAAATACACTTCACTGATCTTGTTCACGTTAACTTGTGAAAATATTTAATGTAATAACTATTTTATTTGGGCCTTTTTTTTGGTCACTGTTCTATCCCTGTGTCATGTAAATCTGGCCTATATTTAGTCATGTTTTGCTCAAAGAGGCACTAATTTAAATGGATTTCTTAATATCACATCTTTATTTATATAACTAATGCTAGCATTGTTAGCTAAGGGTGGCACGCAAGGGAGGGTGACTCACTCGTCAGTGTGGCTTTCTTGAGGATGCTTTATTTTACATAAAAATGATATTCTTGTTTCAATGACTCTTGAATACACGCTAGGTACTCTGAATTTCTCTGTCAGAACTGTGTGTTTCAAATGTCTCTAAAGCTTGGGAGTGAAGAGTAAATGCAGTTAAGCTACAGTCTCTCCTTGGTGTTGTTAGAATTTTATTTCAAATGACTTTTTTATGGCTTTGGTTTTTATTATTCTTTGTTTCTCAAAATTGCATTTCTTCACATACCATTTTCAAATAACCAGCACTCTGCCACAAAGCTTGAAAATGTATTTGCTAAAAAGTAGAACAGCCAGCAAACTAACAGAAGTATTTGATTTTTTTTTTCCTTTTCTGAGATTTCAGTACAGATGAGGAGATAAGGCTCCATGCACCTAAAAGGTTTCCTGTAGGGAAGATGAATGGTTGCCCAGGAGGCACAGCCTGCTGGAGATTTTGCTGTGTAATGCTCTCGTACATATTTAATTTAAATGTACATTAAATTTTACAAAAAAATAGCAAAAAAAAAAAAAAGTGTAATTAACCAGTAGTGTGATTGAGGAGTCGGGGATATCTGCAGCAGAATGCTGGTGATGTCACCCCATTTGCTTTAGGCTGTTATTAATAATGTGCTGCCCCTCGTTCCTGGGAAAAAGGTGGAAGCCTGGGAGCACTGCCTGTATCATTCTGTATAATTGTGGGGCTCAGAGACTGCACTGCAGGCTTTGCATTCAGAGATGCTGTCTCACTGCTCGTGTTGCAATGCCAGTCCTGCTCGGATCCTGCCTACTGGGGATCTGCTGTCATTCCAGATGGGAACCTGTGAAGGGAGATGCTGCTGACTGCTGGTCTGTAAATTTGTTAGCCCGAGAGGAAAGCATGTCACAGCTCTTTGGAAAAAACAAACATTACTGTGGCACTCTGATGCCTGTCATTTGAAACCCCAGATGAGGTAAATGAAATGCTGGAACACATGGAACATTAGGAAATGTACAAACCCTTATATTGAACCCCCTCAAACAAACTTCTCAGTGAAAACCACAACTCTTCTCCCAGGATGGTCTGTGTAAGCTACAGCAGCAACCCTGCAGAAAGCAGCTTCTTAGAGATGATTGAAATAAAGGCATTTGAGTAATTAGCTTTGATCTAGGCCTGCATCAATCTAGTAAAATGTTTAATGATTTCCATTTTGAGACAGAGCTGAGAGCTTTGGCTGACTTGAAGTGTATGAGTAGCTCTGGAGTGAGGCTGCTATTGAAGAGGATTTTTAGACTGAGGCCTGGAAGACAATGAACAAATAACATTTAGCTGGGTAACTGCTGCTCTTTGGTCTTGCTAATGACTCTTATGGCGTATGTAGTTTCCTTCATACCTTTTCCATATGTTTTAAAGGGGTATAGGAATAAATTTAGATTAAATTTTCTGAGAAATGCTAATTGCATCAGTGTGCTCAATATCTTGTGTTACTTTAAAACAAGCTTGTTTTAATAATGCAGAATTATTAGCACAGTTTTTAACTGTTGAAACGTTTCTCACATCTGTGAAGTCAAAATAAATAAGATCTGGTATGATTTCAACATATGCCTTTCTTTTTCTCTCTGTATTTAGTTATCCTTTCCTGCTATTTCTTGTCAGTGATTTGGGAGCAGCGTTAGAAGTGGACAAATCAGCTTAGAGTAATTGTCACTAAGCACAAGCAGCTTTGTAACATAAAGTGCCAGTCAAATACCTATTTTTTTTTAATATGTTCAAAATTTGTGTTCCTTTTCTAGTTTAACACATTACACGAAATGCAAACAGGGAAACAGAGCAGACAGATCACTTGTTAGTGAGGTATGTGAGAAGGACACCCTGAGCAGGATGACCTCTGTAACATGCTCATAAACCCTAGAAGGTGGGGCACTCCTGTTGGTGTTATTCACAGCAGAGGCTGAGGGACTAGATTGTTTCTTATTAAGGTCCTAGAAAATGTACTTGAGTGGGGGCTCAAAAGGGTTTTCAGGATTTATTTATGAAGCCTTTTACAGTATAACTAATTTTTAGCTTATAAAAGCAGAGTGTGTCATTTCCGTGTTAATATTAACTGTTTAGATCTAGAGTAAAATAAGGATTAAACTAATCTCAAGGACCCAGAAAAAGTCAGCTGAAGTGTTATAAGGAAATGAACTTTTTCTAGCTTGAATGTACACTTTGTCTCCTTGTTTTTCTGCCACGTCAAGAGTTTACAATTAGCAGAATGCTCTGTTGGATCACAGTCTGGTTTTGGGCTTCTATTCATTTTGTTAGGTGACACCCTGGGTTGTGACCCGTTCATTGAAGTCCTCTGGGAGTGCTAATAGGTGTGTTTCTGCAGGAGTTTGTGTTGAGAACTTTATACAGAGATGTGTTGGAAGAAAGCTGTGTTGGCATAAAAAGTACCCAGATCCTTACTGAAGTGTTTTAGTTTTGCTGTAAGACAGGATAAGACAAACAAAGATAGGAACAATATGTTGGGCAGGCTGAGACCAGGCCAGTATTAGATGTCTGCACTCCAAGAAGGATTTATGAAAAAGTGGTGCTTGGTAGATGGAGGAAAGAAAGGTAATTTCTGGACAAGTGCTAAGTACCTGCTCTGAATGTAGAGGAAATCATGAGAAAAGGCAAAAGAAGAGATTTATGGAAGTACTAAGAGGTTTGGAGGTGTCCAGGGAGCAAAACCATCAAAGCTAAAAAGCATCCTACTCTTTTCTACACTTTCAGCATCTCTTGTAAATATAGAAAATGCATTCACTACGAAGGATGGCACTCAGGTAACCTCAGGTGACCAGTTAGTAATAATTTAAAAGCTGATAAGTGGATTGTAGCCACGTGTATTCTTTACAGCATCACTGATTGCAGGGAGGTGACTCCAGCAAATGGAAGGGGATGTGAGCAGTGGAGAATCTGTTCTTCCACCTGTAACAGGAGCACAGTATGGTCTGAAGTAGGAAAACTTTTAATGTGTGGGCTCAGTAATCAGACATCTTCCTGGGAGGAATTCACTTGCAGTTCCCTGGATATGTTGTAGGTCCAGGAGGTGCTCTGCTCTGATTAGCAGTTAGTGATGTACCCCTGCATGAAGGTGCCTTTCTTAACAAAGTTGGCCGGTTAGACCTAAAATGTTGTAATGATATTTCCTGGTGGTCTGTGCTACAGAGACCGAGGCGAAATAGTTGAAATTCAGAGTAAAAGGTGGCCCTGCAGTGGCATGGCAAGGCAGACTGCTCATGCAATTGTAGCAGCATTGTGGGCATATTTAAATTAGTCCATTGATAATATACAAAAGGGCAATTTGACTGTTCTGTGTTGGTTTCTTTTACTATTTTCTTGGTAGTATTTTTGGTAGTATTACTATTTCTGGTAGTAGAAACAATGCTCTTCTGAATTTAATCAGGCAACCGTGCCAGACTTGTTTGGATTGAGACATTTGCAGAGGCAATTAGTCAACCTCTGAAAGTCTGAGGCTAAAACTAATATTTTAAGCAATCCTCCAACTGATTGACATTTCTTGCTGCTTATTACTCTTATTCATAAGTGGAGTTTAAAACCCCCTGTATGTATGATACTTGAGAATAATTTTTAAAATCACAGTCATATCTGCCTTCTGTAAGGCATCTTTTGAAGGTTGCCTTGGGAACTGCACTGGACTTGGCATGGAACTGGTGGAGTAGGGGTCATTAAAGCATTTGCAATGAAAGCTGTGTATGAGTGACATATATGTTAAAGACAAGGCTGGGTAATGCTCAGTTAAGTCTTCTTGCTTTTTCACTCTTTGTGCTTAGTGCTCTCTGAGATGAGTTAGTCCCTTGTTTATATTAGATCTATTTGAGGACTGGTCTTTCTTTGACTTCTAAAGGTCACCATGAGCCAAACTTTAGGGGCAGTTTGATGCACTAGAAATTGTTTCTGGGCTAAAAAAATCTTTTTCTAGCTACATTACACTTTTGCTTCGAAGCTGCTAGGGATTCACCTCTTTAGCAGAGGAACTGGTTGTCTCTGAGGCATTTGTGGGCACACATCAGTCCATGGCCTTGACACTCTTTGGAGAGCTTTTGCCCTTCTTGGAAGAATAAAATAATGATGCAGCATTAATGTTACTGTAATACTTTTGTTGCTAATTTGAAAGAACCAAAGGTATTTCTTGTCACTCCTCTGAGCAGAATGAGTCACTGCTCTGGAACAGCAAAGTACTAGAAATACAAAAAAGCATACTATGAGACTATAAAGTTTCTGGGGGTGTTTCTTGAAGTCCATTATTGTTGCAATTGAACATGTTGCCTGTCCTCAGTTACAGAAACTGTGTCTCTGTGCTTTGTTTTCCTTTGGTTTGGTTTTTTCTTTGGGGAAAGCTGATTTGATCTGCTTCTCTGCCTGCAGATAATCTTTTCTGTTTGCTTGACAGAATGTAGTCTGAGGCGTGATAAAATACGTGGGCTACACGCTCTCTGACTGGAAGGCTAAATGTTCTGGAGCTTGTAGTGTTGTGCAGCGTCTGCTACATTTGCAGTTGACAGTCTTGCATTCCCAGCAGTTGTTTTTGCAGTGTTCAGTGTGTGCGTTGCCAGCGGTGAGAAGCCTGGAACTGAAAGCCAGCAACACACAGACAATGTGCTACAACTTTTAAGATGCCTGAACAGGATCATGAATAGGATCTCTCTGCAGAATGGCTTGTTATTTTCCACAAGTTTAGCTGTAAATGACAAGCTTGTGGGCTGGTTTTTTTGACTTCTTGTCACCTTCATCTCAACACCTTTTTATCCCTTTCTCTTCCTTTACCACTTCTATACACTAGGGAAATGGCAGATGTTAGTGATGTAGCTGTTAGGGGATGTGGGAAAGAACACATCTACTTAACCTTTTAGCTTTTTTGCGTGTCTTCAAATTCAATTACTAAGCACATTAAGGTTTCCCATTTCAAGAATAGCTGTCTAATATATAAGCAGATGACAGAGATCTATTTTTGCCTTTTATTTGATTCATCTTCTGAATTATTGAGACCTAGCTGAATTTTGTTAAATGTGCCTGGTTTTCAGGGGAGCAGTGAAGGGAGGGAACTGATACCTTAGATTTGACATATGGGTTAAACCTGTTATTTCATGTCTCATATTTGTGTCTTATTTTTGGCTCTTAGCGTGAAACAAGTGGGCCTTTTTCTGAACTGCCCTTCAAAAGCATATTTTCCCTGGCAGCACCACAGCAGTCCAGAGAACCAAAAGATCTAGACAGTAATATGCAGGTAGAAGTTTATAGAGGCAAAGAGTCTGAGATTGTATTACTAAAGATTTTAATAAACTGTTCTTCAGAAAGTCTCCTCAGGTTTTTTTTTTTTTTGTGATTCTTTCAATTTAGCCTCTTCTTTAATAAATTATACACAGTCTTAGATTTAGGTTGGGCTGAGTACATACAACAGTTACCATTGTACAAGGAGGGCTGATGAATTTTGTGTGCATAGCTAGGCTTGCTCATTTAATATTGCACCTTCAATTGCCCTCCAATAAATGCTCTTAAACACAGATACGTTGATCACATCTCACAGGTCAAGCCATCTGCATTTATTTCCCCCATTTCACACCATCTTGCATAAATGCTCTTTTGGGTGTATTACAGAATTAATTCATATAGGGGCTGCAATGGAGGCTTTGGATTTCAGCTAGTCTCAAATGGCCTTTTTCAAGTCAGTAGAGATTCCTGTCTCTGGTGGGTATGTAACTCTCCTGTTCCTCTGGCCTGTTCACATTTTGTCCTTAGCAAATCTCTTTGCTTCCTTTTACACTTTACAGAACTTGACTTTCTGATTTTATTACTTTGTTTTGCATTCTCTGTGAACTGTTGTCAGCTCAGGGGCTGAGATATCCAGTGTGGTACTCAGGGTAACAGTGCTATGAGAATGAGGACTCTCCAGAAAACCTACTTTGTTGTAAGACAACTGGGTATGTGTAGGGGAAGGTGCCTCCTAAGTTTTGTGATAGGCAGTCTAATTATAATAAGAGTAATGACCCTTAAAGTTATGCTCCTATTTATTTCAGAACTTATGCCAAATTGTCAGAGCATTTTTTTTTTAACTTGTGTCCCTCTTCTCCTCTTGCTTTCCAGAAGATGTGTTACTAATGAGTATTCCTTTCAGCAGCTTAGTCCTGTGCTTGTCTTGGGGGTTTCTGATGCCAGTGGGGTTGCTCACATGAGGAGCATTTTGTCCATGTTCACAAGGAGCCTACAGTCTGTAAAGATGCCTGGCAGGGTGGGAATGCCAAAGGAAAGAAAAAAAGGTCTAAAATCATATCCTGATTTCCATTAAAAGCATGTCATCAAAAGAGTTCTTTACAATTAGTTTCCCTTGACAGCTCTTCACATGAAAAAAATAAATCTCAAGATTCCTACGCACTGAACCAGATCGTAGTATAATTATTCCCATGTGATACCACTGAAAGGAATATGAATGCATAGATAAAACTTAAAAGCAAAATCTGTCTCCATGTTTTTGGTCCATAACTGAGGAAAGTGAGGGCAATTTAGTTCACCTAAAGAGGGTTTAAACAGTCTTAATCTGGTTTTTGATGCTCATCTTCTTTCCTGTTGCAAAACAGTCCTGAGACCCGATTCATTTATAGAAACAACTAATGAGCAGACTGGAATTCTTCAGATGTGCTCAAGAGAGCCCCGAGGGCTCTTCTTTGCCCTCCACCCCCAAGCTCAGTAGGTAAAAGCCACAGATGAAGGCTGTGAGATGGGCAGCCCTTCAAGTCACATCACATTTTGTGTAGTAGCAACTTTGACTCCTTTTGATGGTGTGAGATAGTGCAACAAGAACATCTTCCTCCTTCCAGGAGAAGCACACACTTGTAGATATAGCACAGACCTGAGCCCTGCCTGGGTCATGAGACCACCATGGATTTGATGCGTGGTTTGCAATACTGTTCTTGTTTGTACTGGTGAATACTGCCTATAGAGGAGGTAAATGTGACAAATCCAAGTCTTTCTATATTAAAAGAGTGTTTGACAACAAATGTGGAACAAGCACCTCTGAGTTGTTCCCACTGAGAACCATTAGCAAAGTTTCCACTTTGTTGTTTGTTTGTGAGATCTGGATGGGAGCAGGGCATTGCTGAGTTGCTTTTGAACATGCACCTTCAGTAGGCCAATATATAGTATAAGCCTGGGCTCCTGCCAACAGGCAGACAGCCTGGAAGTAAAGATAATGCCCTTCTACATTCTTATAATTGTTTCTATTTTGAATCTGGGAAAGAAATGCCACTCCTCCATTAGTCTGTGTGCTAGCTCACCTTGTATGCAGCTGCTCCCAAGGATCTTTCTCTGGTTTTAAGATGCACAAATAAGGGAAAAGGTTATGGCTCTTGCTACATATGAATGATTTTTATAGAGGTTCCCCAGACACTTCCTATAGAAAAGAAATGCTGCCGAAAGGAAGATATTTATGAAGCAGTTTCAGGAGGCTCATTAACTTCCAGAACATGGATGAACTTCAGGTAAAATAAACATTTAAAGGGCAGCGTTGCATTTTAAGGGACAGGTGGCAAGAATAATTTGTATCTGCAGTTATATTTATAAACATGGCATTTAGGAAACATCAGATGCTGTAGAAAAGGTTGTCACTATTTGGTTGCTAACTAAAGAGGATGAAAAATTGTTAGTAAGGAAACTACGTGAAAATAAGAGATATGCAATTTCAAACCTAGGGAGCAGAAACAGATTGTTTCCAAGGTTACATGAAAACCAACAATAAGAATAAAGGAACATTTTTTTTACTCTACTTCCTTAGGTTTTGATTTTAATTTTCTCATACTTAGAAAGGAGAAAGCTTCAAGCAGAGAGGAATATTTTTGAATTATTAGGTAGAAGTTTTGGTGTGTCTCATTGCCAGTGTTAGCTGTGCAGTGGGAACAGCCATATCTGTGCAAACTGAAGAGCAAACTAGTGATACTGGGTTGCTTTTTTCAATTTTTTGTTCAGTCTAGTTCTGCATCATTATATGTTTGACTTTAATAAAAGAGTTACTGAGTTCATACCTTTGCATGTGTTGCAAATTGTTTCTTGTATGAAGAGAAATCATCAGTTGTTAACACTGTCTTTGACTGAAGTCAACAAGTGGTTATTGGCAAAGGCCAACAGTCTGATTTGCCAAGAGACGTGGGTCTTTAATTCTGCCTTGTGTGTCCCCCAGTATAAATGCTCAGTGATCACAACCTAGGTAACAGTTTTATTGAAGAAATATTGGTCCATAGAGAATTCAGCTTGTTTTCTCTTTCCAGCACTGGCATTGGCTTTGGAATGCTAGCAGGGAAAAATAAATCAAAGTCAGGCTTTTCATCTAATCTTGTTTTCTCTTAATACACGCTGTCAGGCCTGTGGCACACAAACAGCCACATATTTGCTATGCAAGGTATTGTTTGTGAAGCTTTTTTCTTCAGGGGGAAGCAATGATATCAAGGTTGATTTTTGTCAAATGTTTTTCTTTGCTTGTTGATGTTACAGATTACCAAGGGCCTCGGTGCCGTGACTAACAATGTCTCTTAAAGTCAGAGACTTGAAGTCTATTTTCTAATTGAAAAAAATATCAAGGTAAATGCTAATCTTATCATCCTTTGCCAGACTATTTAAATGAGCGAGGAGTAATTGCATGTACATTAGATATAAAGCAAGATGCAAGTGTTTGAACCTTAGACTAGGAAAATTCAGACTAATTTTTAATGATCAAAGTGAATGACAGAAGTATTTTTTTTTTAAATTTAAATGTAGTCCTTAGTGCTTTTTTATGTAGTTAGGCTATGCAGTTGAATCATTGAGTTTGATGCACAATTTGCAGGGACAAACCTGATATGGATTAAACTTTGGAAAGATTTGTGTAAGAGATGCTGGAAGTTTCTGGGGTCAGTGCAAACCTGGGTGAGGTCAGAGAGCTCCTGTGTGGGAGCTGCAGCATCATGAGCAGTGGGGCTTTCTGGCATTAGCCTGAAAACATAACTCCTGAAAATTTCCTTTGAGCATGATATTGAAGTATAATGTATTGCATGTACAAGGTTTTTTGGGCCAGTATAGGGTCATCAGTTTTATTGTACCAAATAAGCTGTTAAAACCGTGCCATAAATTAAAGGCACTGCTTTTTTTTTGTCCTTCCTTGAAAAAGTTGAATGAGTAAATTCACTTGTGGTGAATTTAATGTCTAGGTGAATTTAATGTCTAGCTAGGTACTAGAATGGCTCCAGTGCAGTTAGTTTTGTCGATCATAACAGTCTTGGAAAGTAAACAGTTTATAAAAGCAAAAACCTTCAAGGAAATTACAGAAGCCATAATGGCTTTGAGAGGCATGCCTTTGCATCCAGCTATACTTTTTTTTTCCTAATCCAGCTAATTTAAAATGTCCCGTTAATTATTTCTGCAATATTTTTTTCCTCCTGTAATCCAGTTAATTGTTAATGAGTGTTTGTCCAGTCAGAGCAGCAGCAGCTCCTGATAACAGATCTGAAGGACTGTTTTCTAGTTCCACATCATTTTGCCTAGGAAGACATGAATGAGTCTCTTTGGTGGTGTATGTATGAAAGCAAAATTCTAAGCCACAAAAGACAACTGAGGAAATAGAGGCAGACTTGCCTGGCTCTTGGAGTAGAGAAATGGGAACCAGCCATTCTTGGTGTTACCATGTGACTGTGCATAAGTCACTGCCTCTTTCTGCCCCACCACCTCCCCCAGTTTCTCACTGTGTAAGAGAAGTGACTGATGTCTCTGAATTTGTGAATTGCTACAAACCTCAGTGCTATACAAGGGTGACAGAGGTTGTGGATAAAGCATCCATTCACCCAAACTTTTTGATGAGGAGACACAGAAGGGCTGACTGTGCAGCAAGACCTTTCTTATCATGGGCAGTGGAAGTTGAGATTTGTAAACTGTCTATTCCTTGATGCAATCCCTGGACCCTTTTTCTCTTCTCACATGCTCAGGGTTCTCTCAGCTCTCTTTTACTGAATCCCACCTGCTGAAGTAAAATCATGTATTTCCTCTGTCGTTGGGAGAAGATTATCCAGACAACTGACATGTTAAGTTGACACGGTCCGCCAGGGTAGAAAGGAACGGTCCACACTCGTAGTAGGGGGTAGCAGAGTGGAACATTTATTAAGAGAGCATGGAACATTTATAAAGTCGGTTATGGAAGCTGCTAGAAAAGAGGCAGAACCGTGACAAATAAGGATAATTAGGGGTGGTACAATATTACACAGGGAGGTGCAATACTATACAAGGAATTAGGGGGTAAGGTTAACCTTGGAGGGAAGTGACCAATAGGCAACAAGTAACTAGGGAAAGTCAGAGGAAAGAACCACTAAAAACAACTGTACAAATATAAAGCTCTATTATCTATCTAATACAATTATATTCTAACTATTATAACATAAAAACTAATCAGTAATCTTCTTCTAAGCACTATTATGCCGACCTCTCCATCCATTCCAGGAAGATCTCTTCTCTGTTGTCCTGGTGTTCTCCTACAGCAAGCCCTTTGGAGCAGGTTGCTTGGGAGCTCTCAGAGACACACCAGAAGAGAAGCATCGTGGTCAGCCTTTGACTGCATTGAAACTGAGACACAATCAGCAAGAAATGCTGCAGAGGAGCCACTAAAGGCTTTCCAGGAGTGGCTGCGGGTCCTCGCAGTACGGAGGGAAGGAAAAGTGTTTGGGACTGATGTTCACAGTGCTTTAGAATACAAATTATTATTGTTCTTGTTATTACTATTATTATTATTGCTATTAGCATGACCAGCAGGTTGAGAGAGGTGATTCTCCCCCTCTACTCTGCTCTCCCCCACCTGGAATGCTGCTACCAGCTCTGGGGCTCCCAACACAAGAAAGATGTGGAGCTGCTGGAGCAAGTCCAGTGGAGGCCACTAAGCTGATCACAGAGCTGGGAGACCTGGGGGTGCTCACCTGGAGAAGAGAAGGCTCCACGGAGATCTGAGAGCCCCTTGCAGGGCCTGAAGGGGCTCCAGGAGAGCTGGAGAGGGACTGGGGACAAGGCATGGAGGGACAGGACACAGAGAATGGCTTCAAACTGAAGGAGGACAGATTTAGATTTGATTTTAGGAAGGAATTCCTCCCTGGGAGGGTGGGCAGGCACTGGCACAGGTTGGGCAGAGAAGCTGTGGCTGCCCCTGGATCCCTGGAAGTGTCCAAGGGTAGGTTGGACGGGGCTTGGAGCAACCTGGGCTGGTGGAAGGTGTCCCTGCACATGGTAGGGTTTTGGAACCAGATGATATTTAAGTTCCCTTCCAACACAAACCATGTTTTGATTCTGTGATCTTAAGGAATTATTAGGCCTAATAGTTTGTGCCTCTCTCCCTGTGAGGCTGAGGGAGGATTTGCATCCTCCCACTGCAACGTGGACACCCTTTATCTATTTCAGTAGATGACTCCAAACCCAGCAGCCTTTAGGAGTTTTCCACTACCTCATTCCATGCTGAAGTTCAGCCCCCACACCCAACTTTGGCATTTCCATCCAGCCTGCTCCTGCTGGGTGCTGACATCAGTGTTCCTCCAACCGCACCATCCTTCTTGCCACCTATTGACCACCCACTCACAGATCCTAATGGGAGCTTTGACCACGGGAGGGAGGAGGAAGGGATGATTTGTCACATCATTAGGCTTCTCTTAATGAACCTTCCTCAGCTACAGGATCTGCCGTCTTTAGTGAAATGTCTCCAGGCTTTTGGTGATAGTGGCTTAAAGCACTCAATATTTTAGGGAGAGGAGAGAAGGCATGCTGAGCTAGGAGACAGCTCTAGGGATGGCTCCTGATGTACAGAATCTTGCCTGAGTGATATATGGTGGGGAGGGGAGGAGAGGGACTCATAATCATGACTCCCTTAAATAGCTCATTTAACCAAGGAAGTGGTCTTTGCTCTCCAGGGGCCTTAATAATGCTCTTAATGCTCTTTTTTGGATTCGTTTAAATTTCTTATTTTTTTAATTAACTTGCACCATTTCCAGCTCTTCGTGATTTTTTTTCTCCCCTCAGCTGCAGGTTGCATTTACATCTCTGACCAAGGAATCTTCCACTTGCAGCTCTCCTTTCTGGTCTCAAACATTTATAATTTACCCTAGAAAGAGGTTGTGCTTGCTTCCTTCTAGATTTGGATAGGGTTCACAGCTGCTTAGCATACTGCAGTCCTAAAAAAACCAATTAATTATTGTATTTTCCCCTTTACTTCCTGAAGAATAGTATAAAAGATACAAAAGATACTTGTTTACAGGCAAACATCGGCTGCAGTCGGGTTTTTGAGTGTTTGCTTCTTTTTTCTTTGCCTTTCCACCCTCCACAGTCTCTGCTATAATGAATACTAACTATGAGAGCAAAACCCTCCATGAACCTCAGAAGGATCCCTCAGGATACAGAGGTTTCTGCCCTTGGACAGGTAAAAGTAAGAGGAACCACTCTAGGGCTTGGATTTGACTTTGGCATCTCTCTCTGAGTTGACTTTTTCAAGTTCAGCTACCTGATAAGCTCACAGCACAATGCTAAGTTTCTTTATCCAACTGTTATTTTTTGTCCTCTTGGAGAAAAACACTTATTTTTCTGGAAAAAAAAAAAAACCCTGATGGTGACTGCAGGACTTAAAATTTCGATGATGAAAGTGTTCCAGCCAGGGTCACAGGGCACACAGAAGAAAGGCTGAGCAATGTGCTATTTTCAGCCAATGGTGGTGTACTGTCAGATTCTGCAGAGAAAACCAAGCCTGAAGCGAGCTTTTCTGAAGCTGAGACCAATTAATAAAGGAGATAGAGCCGGCATTAAATTCTCTGGAATGACAGCAACATTTCCCTTTAAACTGGTGCATTAAATGTCTTTCCTTGCACTCTAATTTGAGGTCCTCACTTGGCCCTCTAGGTCTTTTGCCTTCTAAAACAATCTCTGAATTGTATTTAATTTTTTTCTTTGTGCTTCTTCTATTTTTTTCTTTATCTGAATTTTATTCTACACTTCTGTTTCCTCTGCTGAGCTGATGAACTACTTGGGAAAGGGCTCCCAAGCCTCTGTTCAGCCTTTTCTTGGTTTCCTTTTGATTTGTTTTCCCTTAGAATTCGGTTTAATTGGTGAATCTGAGCCAGACTCTGCAATATCCTGGGCTTCTTGTGCAGCCTTTAGAAAGAGTTTGAGGTTTTCACAGTCATGTGGAGAACAGATTGAAACCCATTGCTGTATGTACTTAGAGCTGGAAGGGCTGTTTCCTTACTCTGGGATGTGAATGTTGATAGAAAATCCACTAATCATTAATGAATATTGGTATTCAATATTAATAATGGTCTAAGGGAAGGTTCCCTTCCCGTGGCAGTTGGGGTGGAACCAGATTATCTCTTAAATCAGATGATTTTTGGTCTCTTCCAGCCCAAACCATTCCATGATTCTATGAGTATGGTTATAAAATTGAGCGCTTTATATGTGATCCCATCACATCACCAGGGGAGGTTTAGGTTGGGTATTAGGAAGAATTCCTTCACTGGAAGAGTCCCCAAGCATTGGAACTGCCCAGGGAAGTGGTACTTCAAAAAAGGAGTAGATGTGGCACTTCATGATATGTTTTAGTGGGTGTGGGGGAATTTGTTTAAGGTTGGACTTGATGATTTTGGAAGACTTTTACAACCTTAATAATTCTATGAATTCTTCACTATGTTTCATTAGTAGTTCATTAAAGGTTTTAAAAACCAGACACTGAGATTTGCTTTTACTTTAGAGACACTGATGTGCCTTGAGTGACACACACAAGAGTACAAAATCAGTGCCAATCTTTGGATCTGCATGGGCCCACTTCTCAAACCTGACACTACTTTGAAAATACAAGATACTTTTACAAAACTTACAGGCTTTAGGTGCCTCAGCACTCTGGGAATCCATGGGAGCCAGACATTAGGTGTTTATGGAAGTGTGAGATCTACTTAATGATGACCTCTCTATGTTATGTGCATGATCAGGCACAAAAATGATTTGAAAATTTGTTATTCAGTGACCAGCTTCAAAAATCACATTATTAATGAACAGAATAGATGGAAAACATGTCTAGAAGTCCTACTGGCAATATTTCATAGCTGTGGTGTCCTCCAGAGAGAAACAATAAAACATTTGTATGTAGAGGCTTTATTTTGGGTTTATAGGTCTGAATAGTATGATAAGGAAAGACAGAGGAGCTCTTCAGGACTTCAGTGTGCTTTGCTCTAATGAAAAAAATAATTAACTGTCTGAATAAACTCTTCTTGCATTAGAAGGCTTCATTTTTGCCTCTTTGTCTTAATGATTAAAAGATTTAACCTATTCTATTCTATTCTATTCTATTCTATTCTATTCCACTCCATTCCACTCCATTCCATTCCATTCCATTGTCAAACTGTGTTACTGGCATCACAGAAAGACTGGGAGATGACATTTTCTGCAGAGTTACAGGTCGGAAAGCATTTTATGCAGCAACTGGGACCCAGAGGTTCATTTTTTTCCCCCACACTGATGCAGTGTGACCCAGAGGTCGCTCCAAGTCTCCATGTGCTCAGGAATTTTGTATGGAGTCTCTCCTCTCCCACTGAATCCAAGTAGGAAGGTTTATAAGGGTTATGCAGCAAGAACAGGAGCTCTAAATTTGATCTGAGTTCCCAGGTCTCACTGATTTCATTACTTCATTAGAAACATTTATTAACTGTCTTAGTCCTTGTATGGTGAAGGCACAAAGGTGTGATTCAAATACAGTCAGGCTGTCGACAGGCTGGGTCTGAAAAGTGAAGAAGAGAAGAAAGAAGCCCAACTTGTGTGAGAGAATCCGTGGTTTGAGCATTTAACATGCCTTTTGCTTTGTTTGCCTCGAAGCAGTCATCAGAATCTGTATGACAATTATATTCCTGGGGGTGATTTCTTTCTACTCAGCCATCCCTAATTTATGCTTCCTGAAAAACACCAGCAGCCTCCTGCACGTGTGTGGTTTTCCTGCCACAAGGAACACAGCAAAAATCTGAACATCTCTGCAAGGGAGCCACTCCAGCCCCTGCCTGATGCAAATCAAACACAACAGCACTGATCGTGTTCCCAGACACAAGTGGAGAGATCAAATGACCTTTCAGACACTTTGTGTTGCCTGCCTTGAAAAAAAAATCCCAAACTACCATTCACAGGGAGAATGTTACACTTAATTCTGAGTTCAGGAGGTTTGGTTGGAGAGGAATTAGCTTGTATCAGACCATCTGGGATTTTTGGAGAGTGCAGACAAGGGGGTTGACACTCCTGCCTTTCTCTGGGTGTGAGGAACAGCAAATTTCAAAGTAAGAGCAATTGCTCCAAGTTTGAATCCAGTAGGTTGATCAACAACACATTTTGAAAGAAAAACATGGTTGGTACCTGAGGGACAGATGGATGTCAACCAGGAGAAATTTACAGAGAGAGAAACAGTGGAATGATTAAAACAATTCTCATCTCCATTAAAATGCTGCTGTGGACTTTCTTCTGTGAGAGGCAAGAAGGGCCACTTTGATCTTGACAGAAATCAAGTGGAATATAAATCTTTGGTGGTGCCCATGATTAATTTCAGGGATATGATTTGTGAGGAATACCAACATTGCCCAGAGAAGCTGTGGCTGCCCCATCCCTGGAAGTGTCCACAGCCAGGTTGGACAGGGCTTGGAGCAAACTGGGATGGTGTCCACAGCAGAAGGTTGGAATGAAGTGAGCTTTGAGGTCCCTTCCAACCCAAACCATTCTGTGATTCCATCCAGCACATGACACGGTGCCTCAGATTGAGGATCTTGTAAAACAGAGCTATAAATGCACTCATTATCCTTTTCATCCCCTCAACACTCAAGAGCTCCTAGAGGCACAGTGTGGCTGGTGCCCTGCTGTGCCCTGGGGAATGTGCTCTCCTATCCCCATGGAAAATGCTGCAGCCATGGGGGTATGAGCTGGACGAGCTTGCTTTGCTACTCTGTGCAAACACAGAGTGAAGTTTTCAAAGTGTCTCACCAAAAGCCAAAAGTTTCACTCCTGAATTACTCTGGGCTAGAGTCCTGTGACTTGTGTTTCCTCCTGGGTTTGCCATGAGGTTAAATCTCCAATAAGACATTTATTTCTGCTTTTAATAACCTCCTGCACTCTGTCTTTCAAGGAACTCTGAAAGCATTTTTCCCTAAACAATGGAGCTGATTCTCCTAATTCTGCCTCCTCCCTATCTGCCCCCAGCTGCAATCAAAGCCATTTCTGCTCCCTGCAATCCTCTCTCCACACCTCCCAGCCCCGACGTGCTAAATACTCAAAAAGCACAGTCTGTGTGCTGATTCATTCCAAGTTACATATGGATTGATTGGCTTGCCAGCACATGAAAATCGGCTGATCAGACCAAATCAAATAAATAACAGCTGATCAGAGAGGTGGTGGGTTTCTTATCTTGTGCTACAAGGGTTTGAGGCTTTGTTCTTTCCTCTGATTTTGTTCTTTCCTCTGATTTTATTCTTTTAGGTCTGCAATGAGCCAGGATTTGTGAGTGTTCACTAAGCTGACCTGGTGCTTGAGGAGTGGCAGTGGGTTCTTGCAGGTTTCTCAGTGGGGTTTGTAAGACTTGTTGACCTAAAGGTGCTCTCTGACCTTTATATTTTTGTATAACTGTATTTTGCCCTTGTGGATGTTGTTTGAGGCATGTAGAAGCTGATGTGTTCTAGCAGAGGTTTTGGGAAGTGTTTTGCTGGTTTCCACTCTCACTTCACTAAGGAACTCTAGGGTTTCAGTGTAGGTCATAAAAAGAGGCTCTTGGGTCCAGCTGGTGGAAGTATTGGTGTTACTACAGTACACTTGTTTTATTTTTTTTTGAAAGCTGACAGAAATCTTTACATGTGGATGGATTTATTTTTTTTGTCGTTTTAAGTGAAAATACTGCCTGTGCCACGTGAGGATGCTGTTGGTGAAGATGAAAGGAGGCTCAGAAATCAGAGTTTTGTTCTTGCTCTTCCATGACTGCTGTCACTCTGCCATTCCCTGGTCCTTCTCAGTGTGGATCTGGCTTGAAATCCTAGAATGGGTTGGAAGACACCTTAAGGATCATCTCAGTCCACCCCTGTGCCATGGGCAGGGACACCTTCCACTGTCCCAGGTTGCTCCAATCTGGCCTTGGACACTTCCAGGGATGGAGCAGCCACAGCTTGTCTGGGCAACCTGTGCCAGGCCCTGCCCACCCTCCTAGCGAAGGATTTTATAATGACATTTAAAACTTGTTATTTCTGCTTGAAATCCACCTTGCAAAACGTGAGGAAACTTGTCAGACCTTCAGGCCTGGGATTTTTTAACAGGCTTTAGCTTGTTTTCCTTTTAATTTTGGCTTTTTGGTGTTAGGAGGTAGAAGCTGCGTGTTCTTTTTCTATTTTATTTTGTTTCATTTCAATATTGCTGCTGATATTGGCATTTATCCAAGTAACCTAAAATCAATTTGATCTTACTGGATTGATTTTTCTATTTACTGGAAGTAACACTAGGAAAATACTTGTGTAGCTCAAATGGATCTATAGAGACATGCTGCAATATCCATACAATCTTTATGTAGTTTATCACCACTGTCAGTTTTGCTTTATCTAATTCTGACACTTACATGACCCCATTATCGAGAGATCTGAGCATTTCAGTCTTTTTTTTTCATCTTGACAGCTCCCTTAAGAGACAGGGACATAATCTAGTCTCTCTTTTTTTCTCATGGCTGAAACCCATGAGATAAAGCCTGGATTTATTAATTTCTTTTAAGCAATGTTCAACCTACTGTGCTTCTCTGACTCAGCTATTTAGGGACCACAGGCCAATTAAGAGGCAGGCTCTTAATTCTGGATTTTCAAAAGGCACAATAGTGAAATACTTACATGGAATTTGCTGGAAATAAGGCTATAAATACTGTTTTTAAAAAAAATGTCCTTGGGACATGGGTTTTAATAATTTTGATTACTCTGGTCTTTTAATATTGCATAAGGAAGCACTGCATGTTTTCTCAGGACCCTGGTCCCAACTGATTGCCATGGAATAGTGCCTGTAATTCCATTAAAAGGAACTGGATCTGATCAAGGATACAGGAGTATTCCTTAAAAAAGAGTAATTAAATTTGATGTCTGTTGAGCTGATGTTGGATCAGGATTGAGGGGGGGAAAGAAGTCTCTTTTACCCCCAGAGCTTATGCCTCGTGTAGACATTTGGAATGCAGGCTGCCAATCTAAGCTGGTTATTGAGGCTCCCTCCAGTTTGGATGGAGAACTCCAGAGGGTGATTGATCCCAAAAAAAGTGAATATCTCCCTACCTTGATTTTAGACAACTGGCTTAGCCTTTATCTTTTCAGTGAGATGATAAATCCTGCCCCATACCCCAAAAAAGTGGGGCAAATATCATGCACAGGCATCTATGGCACTTAAAACAATCCATACTGCTGGTGGTGCAGGTGGTTTTTATGTCACACCTTCTGCTGAGACCCCCATTTTTGTTCCATAAAGATTGAACAAAATGATCACAACACCTGAAATGGTTATTAGGTTTCCTCCAACAAATTAAACAACCTATATAAAGAAAAAATGAGGTAACTGTCTGACTTGTTCTCTTAAAGTGTGTAATTTTGTGGAAAGCAGGAAGGAGGTGATAACCCTGGCTCAGGAGGAACCTTCCTCACTCTTCCTGTTTTGAGAGGTGGACACCAAACCCTCCTCTCTGTTGAGTTACACCCACATTCAACCAGCTGTGCAGCCCTTGAGGAAACCACAACAGGGTTTCCCCCTGGGACTCTCACTGCAGCAGAACCTATAAATTACTTAAAGTTGTTTATTGTTGACCTGATCCTGGTCAGCATGGTTTTATTTATCCTTTCTCTTACCTCAGCTGGTGTTTGGAGGCTGCAAACTTCTGCTCTCAGCCCCTTCTGGCTGGGTGTTTGCAGTCATCAAAGAGCAGAGCACAAATCCAGCTTGGATGCCTCCTGCAAAATCATCCTCATTGTGGGGTTAACAGTGGGGCTTTGATTGGGATCTTTTATTACTCAGAAGAAACTTTGTTTTCTACGTGGAACTTTTGGGTTTTTTTTTCACTCTGTTACAAAAAGTACTGCAAGGGAGCCTTATAATTTTGAGATAATTGAGGCTGTGCAGCTGCTGGGGCTGACAGTGCCTGACAAATCCTTTCCCTCTGGGTTGTGTCAATTAAGTTGTTACAGAACATGCTGAGCCTGGATCCGTCCCGTCTTTTTTGGAGGGTTTTTTTGACGTGTCCCTAGGAGTTGTCATTTGCAATGATGGATGAAATGGTTGCTTTCTGGCAGCACTTTCTGTAGAAAGTTGTGCTTTTTGGAGAAAGAGCAGCGTTTAATTGCAGGTTGGAACTGGTGTAGTTGTTTTCATTAAGCAGCCTAATAATGGAGTAGAAAGGCCCCTTAACATCTGTAACTGCTGGGGAAGCTGCACTTAATAAAGATTCAGAAAGATGCAATGTCCTTTGTTTTATTTTATTTTTATTTGCATTTTTTAATACAATCTTGTGAATTTTGGATTTCTATAGCTGATAATATTCTGAGATAAAGGCACAGGGCTTGATCCAATCAATGTCTGATTTCACCAAGCTTGCTTTGGGTGTTGGTTTTAAATTTGTTTTGTTTTTGTTTGGTTTGGGTTCCCCATGCTGTTGAATTGTTTGGGGCATGAATTTGAAGCAACTCCTAGATTTGTCCACATCAATTAGCACCAACCACGGGTTGGTTTCAAGAAGCCCTTTGGATGAGGTGATGTGTCCCAGTGGGAGGGAGAGCTTCATTTTGGGTGCAGTACAGGCAGATATCCATAGTCAGAAGTTATGGGATCATTAAGGTTGGAAAAGACCTCGAAAATTGTGCCCAAATGTTAACCCAGCACTGCCACGGACACCACTACACCATGTCCCCAAGGGTGACATCCACACACCTTTGGAACCCAACACAGTCTCAAGAGACCTCAAGGGAAAATAAGGTTTGGGGCTGAGGTGCTTCAGGGACAGGAATTCCTCTTAAAATCAATTAGTCTGGATTTGGAAAAAGCAAGGACACCCACCTTTGGTAAAAAGAATCTGGGACTGCATTAAGTTTAGAGGCAGGCTAAGGTATTTTAATCCTTCTGAATCTTTGATGCAATTGCCATAAAACATACACAGCCCACCAGAGTGAAGACAATTCTTCAACAAAGCCCATGGAAGGCAAAGAAAACCTCTTACAAAACTTGTCCATCAGCAGCACAATCTTAGACTGCAGTTATTAGTTACCTCTGAATAAAATTATTATTATTATCAGTTGTTCCCTGAAAATTAAAATTTCCTTCGGTTGCTCCCTTAGAAATTCCTGTTTGTGATCAAACATTAAATCCAAATTCTTAGCAGTTTTTTTTCTAACCACTAGGTGTGAGAGTTCTGCAACTTGTCGTGGTGCTCCCCAGTATCTCAGTCTGTGTCTCTATCTGGTCTTTTCTGCTTGTTTTTTCACTCGCTTTGTCATGACATTTAACCCTCCTCAAAACATTAAAGGTATGAAAGAAGACCAGCTCTGCTTTGATTTTGGTGGTGTAATGTTACAGTGGTTCCTGAGGTCAAAAAGTCAGTGATTTTTATATGTAGAACTTTTCTCTCCTTGGTCTTAAAATATATATATAAATGAAGTGCTTGTGCTTACAATTACTATTAGGAATGCTAAAGCAAGAAAAATCTTTGAGAAAGCTGAATATCACATTCACCTCAAATCCTGTCAATCAAACAAAAAGCCAGATGCTTCTGAAAAGCAAAATTTGTTCCTCTGGTTTCTGTGGATAAAGGAAATTTTATCCTTAAAGTAACAGTCCAGGGCTCTTAAGGAGTTTCATATCAATTTTTCTTGGCTTTACAGCAGTCTGTCCTGGGACACTGGACACATTCCCAACATTACAAGCCTGGTTCACTGTTTTCCTTCTATTTTTATACTTAGTTCATCAGGAAAATTTCATAAGGGTTTCCATCCTGCTGTAGATTAGGATACACAGCTGGGAAAGTTTAATTAAGGCAGAAGAATATAACTTTAATCATATATTTGCATACACACTGCTGATCTCTGGGGACACCCATAAAGGGAGGATATTCAGGCTGGATTATCCACTAAATCCCACAATCAGTGATGCTCTTCTTGTTGCCCAGGTACCTGTTGGAGTCCTGGAACACAAGATATTATTGCAAAGAAGGAATTAAAGGAAACAAAATAAGAAAGGGGGTATTTTCCCAGCACAGTCACTTTTACTACAGGGAAGATTAACAGAGATGGGTTTTCTAAAAATTGCCATGAATTTGCATTTATATCAAACTGCCCCATGCAGAGAAATAATTTAATTATACCAATTTATCTGTCAGTCTTTGTAGATTTTAAATCCAAGATTTAAATAATGGTGTCACTGAGGTAGGAAACTCCAAGTGACTTGATTGGGCCAAAAAGGGCCCTTTAAAGTGAAACTCTGTGATTCCCTCCACCACAGAGCACACAGGAGTCCCCAAAAGGACCATGAGGTCACAACCTTGGTCTGCAGGTTCTAGGACATGGCATTTGGAGTCTGACATGCTCTCTACAAATGCCCATCGTGTGAGGAAGGCTCTTTGCTAGAGTAAATGGGGAGATTTCAATCTTATAGGTATGATTCCTCTCCATGGGCTTTAGACATCTGGGAAACTCCTGGAAAGAAATGAGCAATCACAGAGCGGTTCGTGATGAGTTTTCTGATGTTATGGCAAAGTGAATTGTGCCACAGACCTCACTGGTGGTGCTAGAGCAGATCTCCCAGGAAGGGAGCCCAGGGGCAAGAATTAACTTTATATCACACAGGCATTTACATTTATTCAAATGCTTTTACCTTTTAATTCTTCATGTCTATTAAAAAATAGAAAACGTGTAGGAAAGGAAGATGTTACTGTTTGTGTGTTCATGGGCAAGCTGATTCAATCACTGAATTCACAGAACCAATTTTAGGCTGTTTCACTCAGAATTTGGCTTTAGTTTTGTTTCACAGACAAATGCTATGATTATTAAGCTGGAAGCTATTCTTGAGGGTGAGTTTTGAAGAGAAAAATCCAGCTTCTATCTCAGAAACTCTCTTTACAAAACCACTGTGGAGTTCTGCCTTCACCAAAATAGGTGTCCATGAGGGGCAGGGGAGGGACCCTCCTTGTCTTACTCAGTAATTGTTTTTATAAAGCTCCACTAGAGATATTCTGAGTGTTTATGTGTGCATTAGCACTGGTGTAATTTGGAAACAATGAGGAAAAAAAATCCTGCAGTTAATCCACTGGAGATTTTAATTTTACTTCAGTGTTGGAAGCGACTCACACCATGGGCTATCAGAGAGCTGGTGGTTGTTGGTTTATAGGAGAGAAAGAATAAATGAGCAAGTTCTAACTGCTGAGATTTGCTTAGCTGATGTGTGCTCTGTAGGAAACTCGGACCCAGAGCTTTAGCAACCACAAATCAGTGTGTCTCCATTTAATTCTTACTTCTCCCTGCAAACTCATTTAGTCTGGGCTTGTGGTAATCGATTCTTTGCTCCCTCAGTTACTGCTTAAACCAATGTTTACACAGCGACACTGAGGCAGCCAGGCTTCTTTATTTAGGGCTGCAATGTTTGCTTAAATGAAACTTTTCCATGTTTGGCTTTTTTTAATAGTTATATTTCACATATTTACGGAAATAATAAAAGCTCCATGTGGTCTCTTTGCCATCACTTATGTCCTGCACCTAAGCTGCCTTAGAAAAATTTGTCACAGAAGAGATGTGCCTGTGTTTCCTTGGAAAGCCAAACTAACCCCTACAAATGTGACAGACAGATGCAAAAATCTGTTCATTCCTTAAAAAACTTTGCTCTCCTGCATCTCAGGCAATGAGTGCTCAATTAACTAACTGAAACCTTAAATTAATCTCTATAAATAATTTTACTGATAGCAAGTAGATTTTTGATGGTCCAAAGAAGCCTGATTGCTAGTAAGCCAGTTCTCTAAAAGGGAAAGACAAGAGGGAAAAGGATATAAAATATTTATTACTCCTTATCAAGCTTACAGCCTCATTTTAATGAGCAGAGCAAGATGTTTCAAATCACCTGATTCCAGTTTCTGCTCTCTAAGTGAGCACTGGATATTAGAAACTTGTTAATGACATGTTTTCTGAGTCCCTGGGATGAGAAAGTTTTCCCAGAAGTTATGACAGCAGCGATAATAAAACATGCATGGCTCCATCTGATGGGTTTTCTGGTCGAAAAATTGAACACGTGTTTACAAGTTAGAACTGTGCTCTATTCCTTACAGGCAGCTGACTAGAAGAGTTGTCACTCTACTTCGCAGAGGAAAAAGGGAATAGGATGTCCTGAGATAGCCCAAGGGATGCCCAGCTCTGCCGAAGCCACCATGGGCACATGGCTGAAGGTTCTAATTAACTCTGGCTCCCAGACATCCTCAGGGTCTGCAGCAATAATACCCCTCCTGCCTGGGAGTGCCAACCAGTGCTCATTTGTCTCTGTAATTGAAGTTTTGCTCCAGAGCCCTTCCCTTCACCTGCCCATTGGAGGCAAAGTGGTTTCAAAACACCTCAGGGACAATGTCAGGACTCTCAGCTCCTTTGTCCATGTGCTTGGAATGTGTCAAATGCACCATTTCCATTCTTTGTGCGATCAGCCTGCGCCGAAAAGAAGTCCAGTAGGGAAAAGCTACCTCCTGATTTCTCCCAGCTGCCCCATGATAGAAACAAACTTGGAAATTGCTTCACATTAAAGCCAGATTGCCAGAGCCAGTGCTGTCAGGGAAGAGACAGCATCATTTTCTGAACAATGAAAGCCCCTCACCTCTGGGATGTGGCAATGGAGCTGTGGAGCCACTTTAGTCCTTGCAGAGCTCTTGCTTTATCAGCCTACACACCACTCTCCCTGGCTAGAGCTGCATCGCAGACTTGTCACTCCAACAAGGACCTGGAGGGATTGTATTAACTCTGGAGCTGCTGCCAGGCCTCCCACTGACCTGGGGAAGCACATCCAGGTTGGGTTTTCAGCTTCCCTCTGCAGCTGTAAAGGCAGGCTCTATGCTAGCTAAAGATCCTGTCCCTGTCCAGTGGTCCTGGATGTGACCTTTTTGTTGGCACAGCAGCAGGGGTTGGAGTCCAATTTAAAACACAGGTTCCAATCCTCACATTTTGAAGGGGAAAATCATCTACTTCTTCTTGCAGCAACCTGAACTCACAGTTAAGGGTTTTATAATTTGCTGAATGGTAAAAACGTAAGTTGTACAGCTCTCTTGGTGTTACAGGATTCCAAAAGCTGTTCCTGTTGGCCATAACTCACACTGTTCCTTGCTCCCACTTCCCCCAATTTCCTGCCATTCCTTGTTTTGCTCTGCACCTCCCAGGTGGATCTCCCTTTGTGATGCTACTCTAAGTCCATAAACCTTGCCATCATTAATATTTCAGGTAACAGAAGAAGAATTAAACCAATCATTCATATTTCAGGTAATAGAAAAGAATTAAACCATCTTTCAGGTCACAAGAAACTCTTTAATCCCCTTTTCCTGTCCTGCTTCTAGTGACAAAAAGATTTTCACACAAATAAATCTTTCATTCTATATTTTCAACCTAACTTTTCTCACTGAATCATTTAGGTCTGAGCCCAACCTTTTAGTGCTCATTACCTTGTCAATTAGACCCTGGCACTGAGTGCCATGTCCAGTTGTTTCTTGTTCACCTCCAGGGATGGTGACTCCACCACCTCCATGGGCAGCCCATTCCAGGGTTTAACTACCTTTTCCATAAAGAAATTCCTTCTGATGTCCAAAATTCTCCTGATTTCTGTCTTTATGCCCTACAAGACACCAGTATCTTCTCATGTCATGCACCTGTAGATGATGACCATTGCTTTGAACTCCTAAATGTTATTGTAACAAGCTCATTTTAACTGAAATATTTTTTAAATAACTGCAAATGTGGACAAACATTTTAGTCCTGGCCAGTGTTTTGCCCCCAGATGAGACAAGTGTTTAATTTTGCATGAAACTGATGCAAATTATTTTTATTTTTATAGTCAGGAAAAAAAGAAAAATAGTAGGTGTTTTTTGCATCTCCAGATGGACACAATGAAGCCCTTTTACTGGAATGCTGTTATATTCCATATTTGAATATATTTCCCAAGGGAATGGCAGTTCCCAGTGGTGCAAATGGATACAGAGTCACTCCACACTTATGTCAGTTAAGGACATTATTTTCCTCTGGGCTTTACATTTCTATTCCAACCATCCTACCAACTCAAACTAGTGCCAATCTATCAGTGTTATTGGGCTTGGACCTGATAGATAATGTTGTGACACCAAAATCAAACTGGAAACCCATAAAACTTGTAATTAGTAATTCTAACACGCAGTAATCAATGTAACCTACTTTCATGGGAATTATTTTACTTGGAGAAAGAGATCAGCATGAATTAATCTTGCATTTCTTCAAGACAAAAAATGACTGTAAGCTCTTTGCTGTGTGCCCAAAGGACTCTGAAATGTTCCTCCATATTCCTTAACCTTGATTTTATTCAGATTTTTCTATTTTTTTTTTAACTTAAAATAATGTATTAAAAATAATATTACCAGTCTGAGTCATTCAAACATGTTCCATCTTCCTTGGCTTTAACCTTTGAGCCTCACTCCTCCTTTTTAGCATCCTCTCTGAGACAATGGAGGCACCTGATGGACTGCAAATGTTTGAGGAGAGAAATGAGCATTTGGGATCAAATACAGCAAGACAAGAAATTCTTGTTGCACTTTGTTCTTCAGCCTGGATAACCTTCTGTTCTTTTGTCAGACAAGCTCCCTCCAAGCCACAGAATTCAGTGAGGAATTCTGACTTTCACTTTAACTGCTCCCAAAAAGGGGGATTATGTACCTTGAAGTCTGGCTAGTTCAGCATCCTCTGCTGTATTTCCCTGGAAGTTGGGTGTTTTTCAGTGTTTAATTTCACACACAGACTCCCATAATGAATAATTTTCCCTTATTGAGTCTCCAATATTGTTTCACCTTCATTTTCGGAATGGAAATTTTCATGGTGAGTAACTAAATATCCCAATAATGGAGTGAAGAAAAATGTGCATTATTAAATTGCAACAGCCAGACCCTCCAACTCTTATTTACATTCCTTGAAGGACAGAAGCTTCCAAGTCACCTTGCCATTTTTAAATTGCTGTTGTTAAAACAACTGCTGTGGTTTTGCTCTGTTAATTCCCCTTCCCAATTCCCAGCTGTAAGTTTTGTTATTGCTATAATCCTTTTTACACCAGCAGCCAATGCATTTTGATTTATCCCTTGCCCTTCTTATGTGGACAGTGGGGGAAAATGCCAATAGTTGTTCTGGAGAGACTTCTCAAGCCATGGCACTTCATAAATGTCATTAAAGAGTGACATTTCTTTAATGTTTATGCAAAAATTGGTTTATTGTGGCAAAAGAGAAAAAGAAGTCAAGGCAATAACCCAAAAGCAGCAATGCTTTCCACACTAGACAGTTCTAAAGTTTCCTGAGTCTAAAATTTCCCCTGTATCCAAAACTCTGCCTCCAGGGGAACCTCCCAGTGCTTGAACCACCCTACCTGGGTACAAGGAGGTTCCAAAAGTACTTTTCCCTGTGCCTAATCCCTTATTATGCATAAAACATCCCTAAAACCAGATCTTTCAAGGCAGGACTGCCTGCAAACTAATTTATGGCCCTTTTATTTTACAATGCTCCGAGGCCAGAACTGGTGCTTGCAGCTCAACGACTGGCAGGAATTAATAAGAATGGAAAAGATAAAAGCTCGGGACTATTTTGTGCTCTGAGACAGACAGATTTAGGACACCCTTATGTTGCTTCTAAGGCAAAGCCTGCCTTGCCTGTGCATGCAGTGTCTCAGTCATGAGGAGCTTTCTTGGTGGCAGCATCACCTGCTGATGGCTGCGGGATTTTCTGCGAGGCAGATGGTGTTTGGTTATGAAGAAAAACGAAAAAAAAGGTTGATTTCCACAAATGCAGAGGAACCCAAATAACCTGATCAGAGGAATGAGCCTCAGCTGCTCCCAGGGTTGTCTTAGGAGAGTGTTGGACCCTTGGGTTAGGGGTGAGACCCATCACCAGGAGTTAATGGGAGAGGGGCTGGAATATCTGGCAGACTGGAAGAGGGTTTATCTCTTTGGGGTGTGGGGGTCACAAAGGGTTGTAGGGGAAAAGCAGCCTGGGATGGTAACAAATTCCTTATGAAGTTGTTGGGGGGAGGACCAAAGGCAGGGCAAGAGATGGGACTGATTTGGCTGGGGAGGAGCAAAAATGGGAAATTAGAGAGATAAAAGGAAATTAGAAAAGTGGCCTGTCCCATCAGAAGAGTGGATGGTCACTGTGCTTGTCTGGCCCCACCCTCCCCCTAATTAATGCAGTCTGTCCTGTTTCCTCATTAATCCTGAAGGGATGAGGTGGTCCAAGCCTCACTGGAGAGACCATGGAGTTTGGGGATCACCCAACAATGCTCTCAGGGACTTGGTGGGATTGTTGGGGTGTCTGTGCAGGGCCAGGAGCTGCACTTGAGGATCCTTGTGGGTCCCTTCCAGCTGAGGATATCCTATAATTCTATTGTTTGCTCCTGCTTCAGTGCTGTGTTTTCTCCTGGTGTTGATGTGTGTGGATTCCACGTGGTTTGTGCCTGTTGGGAATGCACATCCAAGTCTTGCTGCTGGCTGGAGCAGGGGATGTGGGGCTGCAGGAGCTTCACCCCCAGGAGCTGCCAGAATCAGCATCTCCCTGGCACAAAATAAAGTTGCAGTCAGTTGTATTTCTGGAGTGGTCCACAAGAGTCTGTTTCATGGAATGGCAGGGCACAGCAGGCAGAAAGAAGTTTTAAGCTGGATAAGAATATTAAATTTGAGAATACAAACACTGGAAGAAATAGAAATGTAAATGAATCCTTAATATATTCTTTTGCCTTTCTACTGTTCCACCTGGTACTGGGTTTTTTTAATTGAGGAAAAAGTCATAAAATGAATGTTTCAATAAACAGCAAAAAGGTCATTTCATAATTATTATGAACATTTTCATTAAACTGCCCCCCTCTCAACAACCCTGCTGTGATTGCTCCAAAATGAATTCCCTTTTCTAAATTAGTTTTGCCAAAAGCTAAATATATCCCTCTAAAAAAAAAACCAGAATGAAAATTGGTATTAGATGAGGTTTTGTTTGGTTTGAATGCTGTTGTGATTGGTAATTTGGGGACAATGTGGCCCATTTGGCTCTGCAATATAATTGTAAATGCAGGTTGTGCTAACAAAGGTAAACAACTGGCAGGCCAGGGCAGCAATTCCCACTCACCTCCTCAAATCCCCTTCGTTCCAGCCTGTGCTGCTGCTCTGCATTAATTTGCACTTCACTGAGAGCAGGAAGAAAAGCCACACGAGTGGCTATTCTAGCTGAGAATATTCTTACACAATGCAGCAAAATTCAAGGGCTGCAGAAAGCAAGAGGCAACAAATCTATGAATCACATGGGAACTAGGGAGGAGGAATCAGGAGAGCCCTGTTGTTATTATTATTATTATTATTATTATTATTATTATTATTGTTACTACTTTCTTTAGCAGCAAGATCACAGGCATTTACAACCAGAGCTACAGGAAACGTTTACAGGCTTAAGCACAATAAATGTGGTTTATTCCCTGTGTTTCAGAAGTCATTTCCATTCACACGTGCACATAGATTGCTGTAAGGTGAATAATGCAGTTATGAACTGCTGGACTGGAACACAGAAAACTAGTGTAGAGTTTCCAGAACTGTATTTCTAGGAGTGAAATTCAGCAAATGTTGAAAAAAAAAATCCTATAAGCAAGTTTATTCGATAGATTTTTGAGCTTTATTTGAATTAATTTATCGTGAGAACTACAGAGCAGGGAAGAACACCTTTTGGACCCGTGGTGGTGACATTGACTGAACACAGGATTTGGGTGTATTTCAGGTAGTTGTGCTTTGTTGCTCAGCACCGTTCTTGTTTGTAAATTAGTGTAGCTGTGTTTACATCCTTCAGTGATGCACTAGCAAGGATCAGGGCAAATACACACAGTTTCCTCCTCCTGCACTCCATCCCAAACCATTTTACTTCCTATCTGTGGTCCTGCCATGAGCTTTTAAGGAACAGTGAAGACATCAAGTGAATTTGACTTAATTGCCTTAAAAAGTAATGTCTGAGTTCACCAAGTCTGGGACTACCAAAAGAGCCTAAATAAACCAAGAATAAAACTTCTTTGTTGTTTCAGTGGCTCTTGGAGAGGCTGAAATTTGCAGAACTTATAAAGGAGCAAATGCATGGTCCCCACATCTTCCACACTCCACCAACCATTGGAATCATCTCTTGTGTTATTTAATGTTGAGAAATGTACCAACAGTATTACCATCCACTGCAAAACTGTCCCCCACACTCTGGGTCTTGTTGTTGAGGGAATTCTCTCCCAGGTTTATTTGGTTTAAGCTCTACATGGGGATTCTGTCTGCGCCCCAAAAGAAAGGAAGATAAACTGGCTGGCAGTTCAGTTCTGTCAGAAATTCATGTAGACACAGAAATCTCTAGTCCTGGGAGTCTTCAATTCCTGAAACAGGTTTTCTAGCTCTGGGGATGAAAGAGAATGAAGGCTGTTCAATCAGGGCGTGTTTAATAAGGATGTTTAATTGCCCTGAAGATGCACACTTTGTAATCTACACTTTCCTGCACGTTCCATGTCCTTTTTTTGCTTTGATTCCCTAGAAATCCACAGGTTAGAATATGAAAGTTTGATGAGTACGAGATTATATACGGTGCTTAAGTGTCTGTGTTGTCAAATCTCTACCTTTTCCAAACTGTTCTCAGCTGAACTGCTGGATGGGAGGAGGATTAATTCCCCTCCAAGCCCAAGAAGTTTCTAACCAATTAGGGATGTGTGCATTTGTAGAGGGATTTTTTGTTTCTGGAGACACTCAGTGGCAGCAAGACCTGAGTTGAATCCCAGAGCCCAGCAGGGAAAGAACTGAAATCTTAACACCCCATGGAATTTCTATTTCACTCTTGATTTTCAAAGCACTTGGCCAAGGTTGCAGCTGATGGAATTCGTGGCACGGTTGTGGAGTCAGGGAGGAAATGTTGGTGTGCTGAGGGGCTGGGGGGGGATGTGAGTGGAAGATGAAGGGGGTGCTGCTGGAGGAGGAGGGGGGCACAGCCCCAAGCCTGAGCTGGGAGCACTAAATGTCCCTTTGTCCCAGGAGTCAATCAGGAGGAAAAGTTGGATCAAAGGACATCTCCATCCCCTCTGTTATTTTGCCACTGGTTGTTGGGCAGTTTGGGTAGGACATGGTGTGTGTTTCTCTGTCCACACACTTCCTCTGTAAGAGCCCACAAAGGTGGCCCCTGGTTCTCTGTGGAAAACACAAACCCAGTAAGAAAACTACAAAGAAACCATAAAAATCTCTCCAAGGCAACAAAAATAACTCAAGCCAATTTATGCTGTTTAGTCATTTGGGGTGGAAATGTGTTTGGATAACAAGAGATGACCTCCTGTCTGCAAAGAGGAAACACCCTTGCTCATTATTTAGAGAATTAATGACTGAGTTCACACAGTTCATTGGGGTGTCTCTGGATAATTGAGGAATATACTCAAATTCTTTCATAATGCCTTTACCCCCTGACAGCTGCTCTACCAAAATGCTTTCCTGACTCACCATCGTACTCCTCTGTTTTAAAGCTTACAGATTTAAAAAAGAAAAACAAATAAATTTTAGGAACTTGCAGGTTGTGACCTCAAACTCTTTGGGATTTTGGAGAGAGTTTTTTTGTTGCTGAGGTTTTTTTCCCTTTCTGTTCCAAATGAAGTGAGTAACACAGATACTGAAAGAGGCTGACCTCAAATAAATACTCTGTCATCAAAGCTAAAAGCAGAGGCACATCACACCTTCTTACATTCCCTGTTGGACTCTGCTGCTCTGTTTTATGTGTTCAAACCCAATCTGTGAAGCTGAATAATTTGAGCTGTTTGACTGACAGACTTTTCAACATCAGGTTTGATTTCTGTTGGTATTTTCATATTTGTCAGTATTATCACACCACCAGGATAGAAAGAGTTTCACTTCTGGCCATGCTTCAGTGCTGCTGAATCAGAGCAGCCAAACTCTGCCTTCAAACCCATCTGTCCGAGGAGAAAAAGAATCAATTTAAAGTTTTTCTGTGCACAAACTGTAAATCACTGAGCTATAGGAAGCACCATATCAGCTTCAGAAATATTACTTCATTATCAGCACCTTCATTTTTTTCAGTCACAACCACTGAAAATGTATCATGTTGAAAGCACAGTAGTTTTTGGGACAGCTTTTGCAAATAAATCATGGGATTTTTAATCTTAATACTCCCTTTTTAACACTTGAGGCTTTCATTAAACTCTAATACTTTCCGAGCTTGATTCTGCAACAGTAAAAGTTGAAAGTTTTGTTGTTTGGTTCTTTGGTTGTGTATTTTTTTTCCCCCTTGAAAAGTTACTGTTTCGTGTCATTTCATCATTTCAAAACCTGATGCTTCAGGAAATACAATAGCTCTCAAGCCTTGAGGAAATCTTTTGATTTCATCCCAAAAGCAGGAGCGTGTCAGGCTCTGCTCCACTTGATCTCTCGTGGTGGCTCCAGTTCCACAGTCCCAGGATTGCAGACTTTGCTTCACAGCCCCCAGAAAAGGAGCAAGGAGCCCTCTAATGAAGGCAGAGGCAAAGCTGAGCCCAGGGTGCCCAGCATGGATTTGCAGCAGATAGGAGATGTAGGGATGGCCCGAGGACCTCTCTTGATCCTTGGCTTCAGTGACCCCTCCATGGCACCAGCTGGGGTTCATCCAGCACGACAATTCCCAATTTATTGCATTTTCCACTGAGGACCCACACAGCAAATTCTTTGCCAGTTCAACTTCAGCTATCATGGACCAAAGCATGAGACTGTAAATATATTGGTATATTCCACTGCAGGGAAAGCTCATAGCCCTCTGCATGATGCTTTTCTAGCACCACAGAATATCCCACCAAAATAAGAGGAGAAAATGATGCAAACCCTGCAGCCAAACATGGGTGTGTTTTCACAAGAGCTTCTTCACTAAACTGAGTTCTGAAACATTCAAAACCCATGGTTTATAATAAAACATTTGAGAGGACTTCCTCTGTCTAAAATGTAAACCAGTTTTAAAGCACAGTATCCCCAAGATGTAGCTGACTTGGAGACTGATCTTCAAGGCTTCCATGAGTAGGAGGAGGGGAAGCTGCAGCCTGGGAATCTTCTTACACAGTTAAGAAACATAATTGCTGTCACATTAGGCCTTCAGACAGTGCAGGGCTGATTTTCCAAGCATTCTCTATCTTCCTTTACCAGGTATTTATGTACCCTGGAGAAGCAAACTAAATTTTCAGACCTAGGATGCTGTGAAATGTATTTATGCTCATTTACTCTTGCTGTATCTCATTGGAAAAAGCAGAGAAAAGCACTGACAGAAAGATTTTCATCACCAGGAGAAGCCTGGTGCATACTAATGATCCCATAATTTAGAGACAGAGGAAACCTTAAAACTGAAGACATAACTGTGTGTTGTTTTTACAATTGAGTTCAATCCTACTTTATTGATATTCATAAGTGAGTAAAGGATGCAGCGAGCTTAAAATATTAAAATAGGATGTTTGGTGTTTGAAAAATTAGGGTTTGCTTTTTATTTAGTGGGATCAGTTAATCAACATGACCAGCAGCATCAAGCAAACCTGCAGGAGCTGCGTGAAGACATTTCATATTTAAATAGTACTGAGTTCAGGGGGATTTTTCAACTTGCCCATTGACATTAATAAAACTCCTCCAGGCTGTGCTAAATCATGTTTTATATGCTGTGCTGTAAGGAAGCAAAAATAGGCTCGATGAGCAAACAGCAAAAGTGAAACACGGCGTATCCAAAAGGTAACAATGAACCTTTGGCACTGGGTGTTGTACATGGAGACGACGTGGATTTCTCCATCAGCTCTTCCACTGCTGCTTGAAATAGTAATTTTAAGAGATTTTCATATAGATGGGATTCATCTGCCCACACGTGGCTTGTACTGTGCCCTGAGTGTGGTACTTGTAGTGGAGAGGCAGTAGAAGTGCCACCAGTTTCTCCCTTTGTGGCCAACAGAGATTTAACCACTACACAGAATTGAGTCTTCAGTGAAATTCCTTTCATCCTGAAGTAGATATTTTGTTCAAAGGCTCAGTGCTTGTTAAAATGAAAAAAAAAAACACATAGTTTTTAGGATCTTCTCACAGGACAATGTTGATATGTGAAATCAAATCTCTCCAACTGGACTATTGTCTGATGGTCACTGGGCTCTCTGCTGAGTGACCCTGAGACAGGACCTTCAGCTAAACCTGCTGAGGCTTCCCAAACTTCTCTTCAGTTCCCATCTTACAAACCAGCTGCTCTGAGGTCCCGTGTGAACCCTCCCTCTCATCCACAATCCATCTTTAGCAATAATACCAACCACGCTCAAAACACCTCCTGAAACTCTTGGTCACCTCTACAGGATTTGTCCTCCCTGGTTATCTCTGCATCTTCTGGGAAGTCTGTATATTTTATTTACAAACACTCTGTATATTTTATTTACACTCCAAAGACTTTGACAGCAAGGAATGGCCTGGCAATCAATGAATCACTTTATCCAGCATGTTAATGAATGCATTTAAGCACAGAAGTTGGGCTGAGCAGGAGGTGCCTGGGGGAATCTTCCAGGGCTGCTTGGAATTCCCACCCGGAGAACTCCTGTAAAACAGCCCCTTAAATGGCTGATTGTTCAGTCAGTCCCTTAATTACAGCTCTGTCCAATGCCTTAGACCAGTCCAGGATCTCATCTGTGCAGACAACCAGTTGTGCAGTCCCTGAAACACCCAGGGAACGAATGGCTTAAATGCACAGTGTGAAAACAGGCACGTTCCTGGTACCAGCTGCACTACAACTATAATTCAAATTCTATTTTAATGCCTACCAGTCATTTTTAACCGAAGTCTGTAGCTCCTGCCACACAACCAAGACTTGGGAAGATTAACTGCACACAGAAAATGCTTTAATCTCATCACATATTCTGCCAAGTCCAGAATAAGTGCAGACATGCAGCTTCTTCCACTGTGTGGGTCTCCGATTGGAGTCCCAGACATTGTGACTCTCATGAATGACTCACTGGTGGCTTGTGACCACTCTGAACTCCACGCTGATGTCAAGAGGAAATTAAGATGGAAGTGGGAAAGTTTATAATAAACACAGAAGGAAACTGCTGGAGCAGTTTCCTGGGCAGTGCAGTGCAAGCTAAAAAGCTGAGTGAATTCTCCTTCTTACTCTGTGGTGAGCTCACATTCGTTTTTCAGGTGTTTTGCCATCATAAAATTTAACATAATTACATTGTGCTGAGTAAAAAATATTGCAAGGGGCTCAGACAGTGCTGCCAAACTGCTGGAATGATCCTTGCTATGTCATTCTCCTGGGCCAAACAGCTCTTCCTCAGGCAATTCCCAGGCACAGGAATCCACATCTAAATCTCTGCCAGGAAGGTGCTCACGTCAGTGCAAGTGGTTATGAACACAGGAATGGTTGTGATGGGAATTCAACAGGAAAAATCTGCCCCTTGGGGGTTATGTCAGGTCAAGTCTCATTTGGCCCCATGGATGGAGTTGCCCTTTAGTGGTGGGAGCTCATTAATTTCACTCTTGGAGCTGTAGAATGGTCTGGGTTGGGAGGGACCTTCAAGATCATCTCAACCCACCCCTCTGCCATGGGCAGGGACATCTTCCACTGTCCCAGGTTGCTCAGAATCCCACCCAATTTAACTTCACCTTCAGGACCCAGAGCTCCGTTTTCAGGACCACCCTGCAGTGCAGAACAAAGCACAGCCATGGGAAGGATCCAGAGATTCACTGCTCGAGGGAATGCCTGAACCAACTGCAGAGTTCCGGTGGTGACTATTCCCAAAAAGCAGTTTGGAAGGAATCCTTCTCGTTGGGAAGCTGAGGAATTCAGCCCTCACAGATGCACTCACTGCTGTGCTCAGTGACTTGGACTGCCAAGGGCTTTGTCAGCCACCTGAAACACCCTGGCACAGAGTCAGCCCAGCCCTGACAGTCCCTGTCAGTTTTCTGTTGATCTAAACTGAGAATCTGTTCTTTAACTTCATTATTTCTAGTAAAAAAAATAAATAAAATTGGAAGTATCAGTGAAAATCTGAACTTCACAGAGTCCTAGAATGGTTAGGGTTGGAAGGGACCTTAAAGATCATCTAATTCCATTCCCTGACAAGGGCAGGGACACCTTCCACTAGCCCAAGTTGTTCCAAGCCCTGTCCAACCTGGCCTTGGACACTTCCAGGGATGGAGCAGCCACAGATTCTCTGGGCACCCTGTGCCATTGTCAGCTTCACAGGGTCTCAAAGTAATCCTAGGCAGAATTCTGGTTTAAACACATGCTTATTTTGAGCTTAATTTGCTTATTTATTTGTCTGACAGGAAAATAAAATAGCAAGTTTTCATATGTTCTTCATTTGAGAAGACAGAATACCTCAGAAAGTTCTGTACTGGAGTAGTCTTGGAAAAAGAGAAGGAAGAAAAAGTGTGTGTGGGGGGAGAATCTCAATAATTTGTTTTTCAGACATTCATTACAAGAAGGCAAGTTACAAAGGCATTTGAAATACTGGGAGATGAAGCAGTAGCAAGAAAGAAGACAGAGGCATGACTGTGGTTTAAAACTCAATCAAGTTTAAAATTCAATATTTCAAACGAATTCAGTAGTGCAGGACTGATAAACCCCCCCTGAGTTACCCCCTTAAGTTCTCTATTGTCAAAGAATGTTTCATCAGAAGCCATCAGAGGGTTCTGATGTTCTCAGCCATCAGGAAACAGATTTAATGTGATGGGTGTTTGGTGTCCCTGGTTCTGTCCAGGCATCCTTCCACCCCCGAGAGGGATAAATGATAGATCATTTCTTACCATGTAGTGGAAGGAAAGCACTTTCTCCCTCTCCAGTTTTTCTCTCCCTTGTCACTCATGTGTTGCACGACATCCTAGGAAAGATCTACTGTATTATTGCTTTTTCTTGCTTTCGGTTTTTAATGATTTTCTTTTACTGCTTTGCCCTAAGGTTCCTAAGGAAAAACAGGAGTATGGAAGAAGGGTAACAAGCATCAGAAGTTTGACAAAGGACACATCAAGTCACTGATGAAAGGAAGTCCAATCCTAGTCCTTGATGGAGGCAGTGAAACACTGAGAGGATCTCGTTCTCTCTGGGGTTACATTTATCATTTTAATTCATGTCAAGGGGAGAAATATTAAGATGTATTGTGTCTGGATTTGCCAATTCAGGTCACCAGCTGGCTAAGCCCCAATGCCAACACTTTCCTGAGACTAACAGAGTCAATCCCTCCTGGTTTCAGCCAAGAGGCATTAGATGAATATTTGAGCCACATTATATGCAAGTGTTTCATATCCACTAGATTTGCATGTCCTGGTTTTAGCTTCTGAAGTTTAATTATTTCTAGTTCCAGCTGTAAAGAACTCTTGGGGTTCTCACTGTGTTTTTAAAGAGAAAATAATTTTTTCTTCCAAGATTAATTTTGTAAATCCTTTATTAGGCATATTGTGATATATAATTCCGCCTTTATAACACATGGCTGGCCAAAGAATACTGAGAAAGGAAGATAACAGGCAGCTTTTCAAGCTTCCAAAAATAAAAACATGTGCAAAATCTCTAAAATAGATTCCTTGCTACTAACTTCTTAGTTCTCTGACCTCAAGAACTTCTCCAAGTGTATCAGAGAAGAATTTGTACTTACCAATAACACAACTGTGGTAACAGTCACCTCAAAAGAAATTTCTGAGGAATCTTTCCCTGGGTTTTGGCCCTATTTATCTTTATTAGAGTTTAGAGATAAGAAAGAAATTTGTTGTTTGTTTTTTTAAATATAAGGAAGAATTTTTATACAATGAAGGTGACACAGGGAAGTGGAAGATGCCCCATCCTGAAAATGTCCAAGGCCAGGTTGGATGGGGCTTGGAGCAACCTGGTGTGGTTGGAGGTGTCCCTGCCCATTGCAGGGGGGTTGGACTCGATGACCTTAAAATGATCCTTCCAACCCAAACTGTTCTGTGTTTCTCTGAAAGAAGGACAATAAATAAGAAGCCAGAGGTTTTTCCAGCCAACTGCCCCTTACAGAAGGCCATGGCAAATGCATCTGAGGGTTGTCATGCAATCTCGCCAGGTATCAACCTTCACAGTAACTCTACTGCTGCATTTCCTACCTTTTTAACAAAAAAACCCACTCAGTTATGAATTAAATTGCCTTCATGTGCTTGTTTGCTTTGTTCTTTTTCCTTCTTCTCCTCTTTTTTCCATCCACAAACCAGTCATCAAACCAGATGGAGATTAGAGGTAAGAAATGCAGGAGAGGTATTTTGGATCTAGGAATTCCCAGAAACGTTTCAGAACCTTCCAGGAAAATTATTTTTGCATCTGCAAAAAGAAATGTAGAGCAGGTATTTCATGTGTTCCCACCACTCGTGCCTCAGAGCAGCTGCAGGGCTTGTTTTTTTCTTTCACCACCCAATTTTTTTGAAAAAGGGAGGAAAAAAGACAAGAACTCGAGAGCTTGGCCTTTCCCTGGGTAATGATTTCTCCAGAATCATGAGTAATGCTTGTGAAAAAACAAAACCAGAGCAGAAGTGACAACATCTCTAGTTCTGTGAAGGGAATAAAGTAAGACTTACCTCCTTCTTAACACGACTCAACCTTTGCCTGCAAAGACAATGCACGTTGTGTCGAGTGTGTTTTCATTGGTCAGAGCACAGGATGGTTAAAGTTGTTGTTTCGTGCCCAGTTTCTCTTCCAGTGAGAAGGTGATGTAATAAAAATCAGTTGTATTGCAGGAAAATAAGATCCTACGAGTGTTAAAGGAAACTCCTCCTGGTCATTCCCATTCCTTCTTTCTGGAGATTATATTTAGTTAGGGAACAGAGACATCAAGTGACTGGAGCTCGTTGAAAATCCTTCATTGAAATCCTCCTGTGCAAAGTTGTGATGCATCACTGAAGAAAAAGAAAAAAAAAGACAGGAGAATGTGTCTGCCTTTAATAACAACACTTCACACTTCATCCAAGGAGAAACACCAGAAAAATATTCTCTGCATTTCAGTAAATCAAAAAGTTTTGCCTATTTTTTGTTATAGCTGAGAAAAGCTTGCCTTCCCGGGCTCTTTATTGTTCATTTTGTTTATTCCGAGCTGTGTTTCAAACGGGTTTATTTTTAGCCCACCAAACTGTGGATGCATTCTGACTTTAAAAAGGAGTAATTACAGTTCAGCTTCAGCTCTCACAGAAGTTTTGATTCAGACAGTGCACAGTTCTGAGAGATTACTTTTCTCTTTGCAAGATGCCACTCACATTAATGGTTTTGCTCATTTTTTTCTGCCCATACTATCAATTAATCTCTATTTTCTGTCATCAGAGACCAGCCATCCAGTGTGCTGGTGATTCAGCTGCCGACATTGGTAATTTATTGAGTAGAAAAAGATGATATTTTAGTGAATGCGGCAGCAGAATGGGAACAGAAAGCTGCTGTGGAAATTGTGGTACAACTGGGATTTGCTGAATTGGGGTTTCTTTAGGAAAAGAAAATAAGAAAAATAATAAGAGTTATTGAAGGAGCAGTGATCCCCCTGGGGTGTGTTGTGCTGGAAAAGAGACAACTTTTTCAATTTCTGAATCAATAAGACTTCTGTCCTGCAGACCTTCAAAATCCAGGTTGGACCACATAACTAAAACTTTGTGGTGTTGGAAATTCAAGCCGTATTCAGTGTCCTGGAACATGGGAAAACGTCCTGAAATAAATCTTAGAAACCTGCACAGGTGTATTATTTGTGCTGTGCATGACACACCTTTTCATTCTCCTTTCCAAATCCAGGCCCAGATAACGCCAAAACAGGAGAACATCTCAGCATCTTGAACATTACAGATACAGGACTAAACCCTGCCATTTAGCTGCCAAATATCAGTTATGGTAAAGCAGTTAAAATTTATAAAAAGCATGTTAAAATTTAATTTTGCTTTACCACTGCAATTCAAGCTGAAAGATAAAGAAATGGATTATGCAAATAAAACTGGCTTGGCTCCCCTTGCCATCGGTTGACAGCGAATCATTTGGACCAATTCATCTCGTCCTGAAACCATCCTGGATAAAAGTGGCTTTGTCCTGAATTGCAAAGAGACACCTGAGCCAGCAGGTGTGCAGGCTGGGATCCTTCAGCACCAGGGGGAAAAATGTCACATGGAATTTTCTCATGGAATTAGTCAATACACAGCTCCATCTGAATTCTCACTGTGGCCTGACAGGCATTTCTGGGGCCACACCTGTCACATCGAAAATTAAACATTTTTAACAATTCATTGCCAGCTCAGGGCTAATTATCTTCATTCCTGGGCGCCACATAGAGGCAGAGACAAGAAGAGAATTTAAAACACACAAAAGAGGATGTCAAAATGAATATGTTACACTATTTATTTATGTACACTGCAGGACTCGGCAGTGTCAGGTTTATGGTTGGACTCCATAGCCTTAAGAGTCTTTTCCAACCCCAAATGATCCTATGATTATCTCTTTTCCAACCCCAAATGATCCTCTGATTATTTGCCTGTTGTTCACAAATCCTATAATTTTTACACCTTCAGCAAGGGCAGAAAATTCTATACTGCCCATCAGTTGAGCCCTTACATCTCATCTTGAAATAATAATCCTTTTTTTTCCTGGCATCCTGGGGATTGTTTCAGCTCCTGGGAAACATACAGGGATTTTCTCTCTGGTTTTTCTTTCTCCTTGTTTTTCATCTGTCTCCTTTAATCCATGGGCATTGAATGACAAACCACGTTTCTTATGCAGATTTAAAGCTGTTGAGAGGAACAAATCATTCTCATGAACGGGATGATCTTTAAGGTCCCTTCCTAACCAAGCCATCCTATAATTCTGTGAGAAATTCAGTCCATCAGGCTTTGCTGGGTTTGGGATTTGGCTGGTTTTGTTTTGGTTTAGTGAGGGTGTTTTCCAGGCCCAGCATGCTGTTCTAGAGGCCAACTATATCATCTTAATAGAAAGATTCTGTTGTGCCAAACAAACAGATCCAGTGTCTCAGTCAGAAAAGGCTCTTAGCACATGCCAGGATCATGTTTGCGATGAGTAAACACATCTCTTGGAACTCCTCTGGATATCACACACGTGTCCAGATGTGAGTTCAGTCTCCCTGAATGCCTTGGCCACTGAGGATGCCAGTTCATGTTCCTGGATCTAAAATATGAACAAATTATGGTGAAAGATCTCTGGGTTTGGCAGCATTTGCTTTCTTTTCCCTCATTAAAACCCTTTCATATTGAAAATGGTTCTGGCATAACTTCACCAAGTGAGTTCATGAAAATAACCATATGATGGTGAATGTCCTGATTTTTAGCAGTTGTTGATCTTCATCCCACATCAAGTCAGGCCCAATCCCTAAATCTAGTCCAGGATTTAGCCCAGTATTCCCATGATAATGAACAGTAAATCCCCAGTCAGAGCTAAAAGCACAGAGAAATCCAATCACTGCCCTGAATTACAATAACCAGGGATATTGACCTGCTCTTTTTAACTGAGCCTGAAGTTTCAGGTCAAGCTGGAACAAGAGAGAGCAGAGACATCCGAGCTGGCCAGGGAATGGGAATCTCTTCAGGAGGGAGAGAACATGCTCAGCATGCAAAATGAAGACCAAGAGGGAACAGGTTGGGTGAAAGCAAAAGGAGTGAGATTTAAATAAAAAGCCACTGAGGGTAGGGATGAAACAGGTAAAAATGGACTATGAAGGCAGGTAAGAGGGGGATGACAAGGTTTCTGGTTTCCGGGACACTCAGACTTTATAAAACCTCTCAAGAAGAGAAGGGAGAACAAAGGCCAGCTATTCAAAACAGAGCTGATAAATGTTTGAAGGCAGTTGTGTAGTCCCAAGGCTCTGAAAAACAGAGTTTGAACTGGATTACAGAGAAATCTGTAATTTTTATCTTTCCATGCCTTCACATCAGAGCACACCAGAATTAATTCACACAAGCAATTGGATTTTGGGAATAAACATGTGTATGTGGAGTTTGCCTAGTTTGTGTCTTGTTAAAAAAACCCATCAAACATCAGAAATGTCCTAATTACAATGGAAATTTAAACTGCTGCCCAACCATGTCATGTGCAGAGGGAGAGGGATTTTTAACAAGAGCATGTAAGAATAAGACAAAGGGGAATAGCATTAAGCTGAAGGAAGATAGATTTAGATTAAATATTTAATGTGAGAGCAATTTCTTCCTAATTTCACTTCAATTTCTCACTAAAATATGTGTACTGCATCATCATGTTTGTCAACAATATATAATATTTTGATGTATCACCTGTCATGCAACAGACAATGAATTGGGATGCCATGCCTCTTACATGGGGAAATATTTCTGCCTTGGTTTTAAAATTTGGGATTTCAGGCTGTGTAAGTACAGAGTGACAAGGTCAATGAGAGAGGCTCAGCCACAGCCCCATCCCTGAGTCCAGATTTCAGCCCTGAGCAGTTCAAATGTCACTGATGCAAAGCCCAGTGGGAAATTTTGCCCAGCAGAACAGGCCATAATTCTCCCCATTCCTGCTTCACACAAGCAGGGAGAGCTGGCTTTCCAGAGCCCAATTTCAGGGAAAAATTGAGTTATCAGAAACTCTGTCCACTTAGTAGGAATATTTCAGCTTGGAAAAATTCCTGCCAGGGATTGGTGTGTCCCCTTTCTGCTTGACAGGTCACGCTGCACCTTCCTTATCCATTGAAATCCTGGAGAAGCCAAAACCCAGGGAAATCTTGCCTGTCAAAAGTGCTAAGGGCAGAAAAAATTAAATAAAGAGGAAAATAATGGGGTTTAATGGAGAAAGGGATCTTGAGGTGATGGATTTAAACCTTCCAAATGTGTCAGAATTTCTTTAATGACCCTATAACTGCATTTGCTTATTGTTTCTGGGTGGAAAACTCTCCTAAATACAAGGGGAAGAAGCTTAAATATAATTTCGCCCAATACCACTTCTTGTTACATTTTCATCTTTCCCAATATAAATTAAGGGTTGTCACAGTAAATGCACTTCATCTAAAAACAGCTCAGAGCAAATCTGGGTCACTGATTTGTGGCAAGATCTGCTCTCTGTCTGGAGGTTTTTTTGATATTTTTATAAATAACTATGTCTACAGTATTGAAAAATGAGTATTCAAGCTAACAGATGAAAGCTTCAGGAATTAGGAGTAGCCAGATGAAGAAAAACAGGGACAATTTAAATACAAGATCAATGTTATAGGTAGAAATGAGATCTAATTCACATAAATGTAAAATATTCAGCTGTGGAGCAAACACTGACAAAGAGCATATATTAAATGAAAGAAGATGAGGGGGGAAGAAGCAGAGAGCTAAGGAAGGAAAATAAAATAGAATAAACCAAAACAAGACACTACATGGATGACTGAAGAGAAATGGAAAAGAAAAACGAAATAAACTATTGTACGGAATGAAATGAAATGGAAAATGTAATTATTTATTAAATTTGTTAGCACTAAATTAGCACAGAATTTACTAGCACTAAATCCCACTTCCTTCAAAGTCAGGGTCAAACCTACTGTTGATCAGACCAAGAACGAACTGGAAAAACCCCTGGCTATTTATAATCAATAAATAAATAGCCATTTCAAGAGGAGTCAGGACATTCAGTGACATGATTTTATCATCACCCACGACTCTTGCTTATGTATTTTTATGGCCACATTGTAAATAAAGGTTGGGATTCGAGTCAGTTTATCATAAAATGTACAAAGAGATCAAACAGGCAATGTGGGAGCTATAGTTCTAATTATAAAAATAGTATCTCGGTGTTCAGGGTTTGTGTTGGATTTTTATTTTCCCAGTTTGGATCAGGGCATCACACATGGCTGAGACATTCACACCTTCCAGGCCAGGTTGGATGGAGCTCTGAGAAACCTCTTCCCATTGAATGTGTCCCCACTCGTGGCAGGGGGTTGGAACTGGGTGTTCTTCAAGGTGCCTTCCAACCCAACCCATTCTAGGATTCTCTGAAATGGATATTCCACTCCCCATTTTGCATGTGATCCAGATTAGACAATTTGTCCTTCTTTGCACACTCAGTGCCTAAATCTGAGGGGCCCAAAAATGGTTTCTCTCTCCTGGGTTTTTGTACCTCCCAATTCTTCCAGTTTGAGTCCTCACCACCCTCACCTGAAGTCCCACTTGCTTCTCAGAAGAAGATAAAATAGATACAAACACCAGCAGAAAACCATGGGATGCAGGAATTATGGTCACAGGAGAGGTTTTCCCTTTCTATTTCACACTTCTCTCACTGTATCACTTCCTTTCATACAGGAATTTAGGAATTGGTGCATGGAGAAGATTGAATTTGTGGTAGCACAGGTTTCAATCCTCCCTGAGACCCGAACAGTACAAAATTTACCAGCTTTTTTGCACAGTTTGCCACTTGAAGTGCAGCCAGAAATTGGAGTTACTTTACATTTGTGAAGTTTAAGGGGGTCAGGGAACTGACAAGAAATCTGGCAAAATAAATCAAGCTATTCCCTTCAGTGCAGGAGAACTGAGAGGTTGCCTGAAGCAATATCCTGCTCTGACAGAGATCAAGAGAAGATGCTTAATAAATGAAGTAGGGCAGCTTGGATCAAAATATATTGAGAGGGGAAGCAACGAGGGGTTTTCTCTTCTGACTTTGTTGGCTTCATCTCCTGTGGGCAGAAAAGCTTCCTGTTCTGTGCACCTTTGTCAGCACATGCAGAGATATTGGTGCCAGGTGATGAATTTCAGATGACTGAGGACAGTGGACATGAATGTAGAACATATTCCCATGTTTTCAAGGCAAGACTGTTCAGCCTGGAGAAGAAAAGGCTCTGGGGAGACCTTAGAGCCCCTTCCAGGACCTAAATAAGACATATAAAAATGGAGGGAGAGCAGCATTTTACATGGGCAGGTGCCAGGGCAAGGGGCAACGATTTTAGACTAAAAGAGGAGAGATTTAGATTAGATTTTGGGAAGAAATCCTTCTCTGTGAGGGTGATGAGGCATCAGAACAGGCTGCCCAGAGAAGCTGTGGCTTCTCTATCCCTGGAAGGCCAGGTTGGGGCAACCTGGAATGGTGGAAAGTGTCCCTGCCCATGGCAGGGGGTTGCAACAAGATGATCTCAGGATTGTGGGATTCTGTGATAGTTGCAAAAGGCTTATGGGACTCACAGGCTGTAAGTGCAAAATGGCAAATTACTCTGAACCATCTGTGTTGTGGTGATGGAAACCATGATGAAACATGCACGTGTTCAACAAATACAGAGCATTTCCAATGGCAAGGACCAGCCCTAGCCCCCAGTCTCACAGCAATTAACTTGTCTAAGGGTCACTTCAGCAGGGAAGATTAGCAAGCTTGCATCCAGAGCTTGGACCACCCTCTTGCCCCTTCCCTTCCCACTGTCTCTGCTCAGTGAGGGCAGTGACCTCCTACATGTTGGGGGTTTGACCCATTACTCACTTTGATCTAAATATCAGACCCTTAGGACCCACACAGCTCCTGTTATGAATTAATACCCAGATTTACATCTTTTACCCTTCTGGCTTGGCTTCAAATCATAAAACTAGATTAATTTAGGTTTGCATCCCAGTGCAGTGCCTTCCAGGGCCCAGGATGACAGCTTCCTACAAACAGTAGGAGATAACAGTAATATCAGACTAACCTATGAGATAGAGGGGCAATGTAGCCTGAAATGTGGGGAACAGATTACTTTGCCAGTCTGCAGCACAGAGAGGTTTGCCCACTCGTGCTGAAACAAAGGAATGGCCTCACCCTCACAGGGGTGAACACCCCCCAGGTACAACATTCCTCGTTCAGCTAAAGGCCACTGAATGGAATACAAAGAGCAGAACCAGTCCCATGCAATGCCAGGCTAAGGATGTGTCCCCCAGTCCGCCCTGAGCCTCTGCCTGCCCAAATCCTGTCCAGCAGGATTTGCTCTTGCACAGTTTCACAGGTCAGAGTAGCTTTGCCTCTGCTCTCTTGGAGCAGCACATCTCCCACAGAGAGTTTCTGGGGGTCACACAAGGAGCAAGTTGTCACTCAGTTTGCCAAAGGCATCAAATGTTGGCTCAGACCCCACAAAGAAAACAGCTGAAAAGAAGGAGAACCATTATCTGCCACTCTCCATCCCAGGGTTGTGCAACACTTTCTACATCTGTGCAATGGTAGGAACAATGCTCTGCTTTTCACTGAAGCAAAGGAGAGAAGCTTGTCAAGGTGGGACTCGTTGGAGCATGAAGAATGAAGTAAAGAGGTGTGTCTGTGCACTTTGCAAAGCAAGATGGCTTAAGCACACACTTTTTCCTGTGGAACGGACTGTTCCCATCAAAAAACTACCCCAGAAACAGAATAGCTCCTTCTGATCAACCCACTGAGGAGTTTTGTAATTTCTGATAAGTTTAAGGCACTTTTTAAATGCTGCATTAAATAATGAAGGCAGTGGAAGGGAAAGTCAGTCCTAAAGAGCTTCATGTCCCTCCTTAGATTATAAATCAGTGATGACCCACTCAATTTGCACGCTGGAACAAAATTAAAAGAGCCTGAAGTGAACAAACATCAAAAGTTAGCTGAGATTCCATCAAATGGACTGGATCAGGATGCCCTTTAGACTCAGGGAATTCTCAAGAACAGAATTATCCATGATTTCTAGCAGACCGAATAGTCCCAGTCCTTGTGAGATGTATAAGCCCTTGTTTCCTGCTGGAATATATTAAAGCCAAGGGGAATTAGGTGCAGGTGCATTGCCATGAGAGTGAGTCATCTTGCAGGGTTTTAATATTTCACTATTGAATCTAAGCAAGCTTTCTATATTCCATTTTAATCCTTGAAGAGGAAGGGCCAGAGGCCAAAGGGTTGAAAAGTAGCTTGGTAGAAAAGTCCCTTGGAGTCCTCAGGGACAGGGAGTTGACCACGAGCCTGGAATGTGCCCCTGTGGCAAGAAGAGGCCAAGAGCCTCTTGAAGGACAGTAGAAACATGGCCAGCAGGTCAAGGGATGTGATCCTTCATAGAATCATAGAATGGCTTGGGTTGGAAGGGACCTTAAAGTTATCCCATTCCAACTTCTCTGCCAGGGACACCTTCCACTAGCCCAGGTGGCTCCAAGCCCCACCCAACCTGGCCTTGGACACTTCCAGGGATGAGCCATCCACAAATTCTCTGGGCAACATCTCCCCTCAGCTCAGCTCTGGTGAGACACCTCTGGAGTGCTGGATCCAGTGCTGAGCACCAGGTACAAGAGGGACAGGGACATACTGGAACTAGTCCAGCGAAGGACCATAAAGTGATAAAGGGATGGGAATGTTTGTCCCACATGGACAGGCTGAGAGAGCTGAAACAGTTCAGCCTGGAGAAGAGAAGGCTCAGGGGAATTAAAAACAGAGGAAATGTCTCCTCGAGAGTGTCCAGTGACAGGAGAAGAGAAAAAGGGCAGAAACTGAAATGCAGGAAATTCAGTTTAAGCACAAGAACACTCTCCTTCTGTGTGGGAGTGGCTGAAGAGCAGCACGGGTTGCCCAAGGGTGCTGTGGGCTCTCCACCCATGGACACGTTCAGAAGCAATCTGGACATCCTTCTGTTCCAGCCAAGGCTCTGATCAAAGCAGAGCAGTGGGCTGGGACTGAATGATCACCAGAAATCCCTGTCAAACAGCAATTCAGTGTGGTTCTATTGGAAATTGTACCTGAAAAGCTCCACTTTCCCACAAACTTTTAGGTGAGATGAATTGCACTCAACGATAAGGAGAGGAAAATCCTCCACCAGGACCTGCTTTCCAAACAAAACATCAGATACAACATGGGGACAAAACAAAATTAATAGTGAGAAGAACATGTCCAATTTGGGAAGCAGTGCTTGCCACATATCAAAAATTCAAGTATTTTGGCTATTTTTTTAGTCCCCCTTGACTCTATTCCAACAATGATTATCAACATCCTTGAAAATAATAAAAAAAAGAATAAATAGGTATACGTTTTTATCATATTATAGCAAACTTGTATCATCATGTCCCCGCTGAAAAAAGTCCAGAATGTGTTTGGTTATTCACATCAATATTTTCAGGCAATAAAGTAAAACATGATCACTGAGAAAAGCTTAAAACACAACCCTCTAAATTGCCAAATTATTGGATTTGTCTCCCAGCAAGGACAAAATCTTGTTGGCAGAGTCGACTTCTTTAAATCTCTGTTCTAATTTTGCAGCTCTGTATGTTTTTATTAAAAATTCAAACTGTTGGGACACTTTTGATCCATTTCCACTCAAGTAAACATGAGAGGATAAAACAAACTTCCTTGAACATGGGTTTATTTTAAGATCTTACAAATTGTCCAAAGTGAAGTTGCTGCAGATCCACAGATCTGACATCATTTGGGTCAGGGTGTGATGACAAAGACCTCAGGTAGGAGCTCTCACATCATCTGATGTCTCATCCTTCAGGAGCAGAGTCCTGGCTCTTGATAGAACCACTGTTAACTCCCAGGGCATCAGGAAAGGGATATTTTGGGGAAAAAATATATAAAGGAGCATGGTGGAAAATTTTAAAAGAACTCATAAAGCTCAACAGGCATGGTCTTCTTGGTCAGTCAAGTTCTTCAGGTCAAATGAGGGTTGTATTTTCCATCCACAGAAAATCACAGAATCCTACAATGTTTAGGGGTTGGAAGGGACCTTAAAGATCATTTTGTTCCACCTCCCACTACCCCAGGTTGCTCCAAGCCTTGTCCAACCTGGCCTTGGACACTTCCAGGGATGGAGCAGCCACAGCTTCTCTGGGCCTGCCCCCCCTCCCAGGGAAGGATTTCTTCCCAAAATCTAACCTGATTTTCCCCTCTCTGTTTATCTCCCTTACTCCTCATCCTGTCACTGCAGAATGGATTTCACCACTTGATACAGGATGAAAACCAGTCCCTTCTTGCTCTCCCATAATCTCTACTTTCTGCATAGGAAACACACAGGAAATGGTGAAATAAATCATGCTGAGAACTTCAATTATCCAGCCCAAAGCTGGAAAGTGAAGAGATGAAGAACTCCTCTCTGCATTCCCCTTGGCTCTCTGTCAAAACCACCACACCATTTTTCATGCATTATAGTGGCTCATGATATTTTACATTCCAGGAAAAGATGAGCCCTCATAAGTGAAGAAAAATTATCTCTCATCTTAAGAAAAAGATAGGAAATACTTTTAAAAATCTACCTCAAAAAGCAAAGTCAAGGGAAAAATCCCAACCCCACAAACAAAACAGAAAACCCACAACCATTCCTGCAGGAAAGGAAATATCTGGAAAGGGAACTGTAAGGATGGAATTGATTTCACCTTAATTCAGTGATCTCACAAATTTTATGCCTTGGCCAGTTCAAACACCTGCTCTTCCCATGGAGTCACAGAAGAGGAAGAGACACCCCTTGAAAAGACAAGAGAACTCATTTTTGGGGTGAAACCCTCTCTGTTACATTTTTAACCCCTTTATTTATTATTGAAATTTTCCAATCACCTGCTCCCTAAACTGGGCTTCGTGGAATCTGTGTAAATATATTAAAAAAAAGGCTTGAATATATAATTTTCTGCTTAGTCTGAAAGGTTGTGATGTTCTGTACAGACCATCTGGGCAGGGAGAGATGGTGGGAGGAACCCAAAGGACATTGGGGGCTGAGCAGGGACCAGGTAGAACTTTCTCCAGACACACACCTGAATAAATAAATGCTCAGCTCTTGGAAAATCTTGGCTTTTTCCATCAAAAGGAGGTGCTGACATCCGTGGAAAGGATCCAGTAAAACACTTTTCATCCAAAGAGGAAAATCTGAACCAAAGCCAAACACGGAGCGACAGAGACTTGACAAAAAGTGAAAGGCAAGGAGCAAATGGGAAAGGCAATCATTTTGGATGGGCTGTTCCCTCAGTGTCAAAATATTTATGTTTCATTTTAACTGTTACCTTGTGGTCCTTTTTTAAATGTATACTTATGCCCTGTATACAGTATATTGTTTTAAATCTTATATTAATGTAAATAATGTGTGGAACATTGCAATAATTCTGGATTAAAATGGTACAGAATTTTTGTCACATTTAAAATCTAAAATGGTCTCTTTTTCCTTGCTCATGGAAATTCCAGACAAAAGAGGTTTCTCTTTGTACCGAGTGAAGTCCCAACTATGACTTATGTGTGTCAAGTAGAAAGCACTTTAAAACGCAAACAAAAATGGATTATTTGGTGTTTCATTCCATCCCTGCAAGAGGGGTCTTTGTTTTCAGCAGCCACAGAGACATCCCCACATCCCTAAAAAGCACTAAAAGCAGCTGTGATAAAACACAGGCTGAAGACAATTCAGCCTGAAAACATGTGTAGCTGCCTCACAGTCTTACCTTTGTTTCTCTAAGATACTTGGTTCCTTTGATTCCTAAAAAATAAAGGACTTTTTGTAGAGCCGAAAAAAGTGTAGAAACTTCTGTTTCCAAAAAAACCCTCAAACTTATTTTAACCCCAAAAAGCCATTTCTTTGCTTTCTTGTTAGAATTTAAATCAACTTATTTAAGAAAAAACAAAAAATCCAAAATATTTCTTGTGTTATCACTCCAACACCTACATTTTCTTTCCTTTTCCAACCACCCACCACTGGGGCACTTCAAACTCTTTCTCATTTAATATAATTTCTTTTAATAATTTCTTTTCCAGAATGCAGCAATTAAAAAAAAATAAAAATAATAATTTAAAAAAACCCACAACAAACCTCAGCAGTTCCAGCTGCGCTTTCTCAGCAGCTGATGAAAACAAAGAGAAAAATATCTGTGAAAGCACACCTTGGATTTTGTGGTTACATCTTCCAAGGTGTGTGCACAAAGGTTGTTGTAGTGGGAAAGCTGCCACAAAGCAAAGAACCAGACCCAGACAAATTGTTCTTATCACTTTGGGGTTCCTACCTGGAAGTTTTGAAGTTTGTTGGGTTTGTTGATTCTGAACTTGTGTGTGTGAAGAACCTGAAAGGAGGAGGGAGCCACGTGGGGTTTGTTTTCTTCTCCCTGGGATTAAGGGATGGGACAGGAGGGAACGGCCTCGGGATGTGCCAGGGGAGGCTCAGGTTGGACATAAAGGGGAATTTCCTCATGGAAAGGGTTGTCAAGCACTGGAAGGGGCTGCCCAAGAAGGTGGTGGAGTCCCCACCCCTGGAGGTGTCCAAGGAACCACTGGCTGTGGCACTCAGTGACGTGGTTTAGTTGACAAGGTGGGGATTGGCCACGGGTTGGGCTCCATGATCTTCTCCAGCCTTAAGGATTCTATGAGTCCATCTCTGAAGGAGGAATGAAGGTGGGGACAGGATGGTTTGGAGAAGCACCGAAATGGAGTTACTGGGGGGTTTTTTGGAGGTGTCTCCCTCGTGACAGAAGTTCAAGGGTTGTGACCCCACAGGGCTCTGCTCTCACAGCACGGCAGAGAGGACACAGTTCGGTCCTTGCTCCATGGCAGGTGTATTTGTGGTGGGACAAGAAGTGTTGGAATGCTGGGATGGCACTGGAGGATTGCTTTGGATGAAGAGGACCAAAAGCAGACGTGGTTCACCACTCAGATCCACAGAGGAGCAAAGCGGAAAGGCAACATCAGCCAAGGCAGAAAACCTCCTGTGGGTGCCCTAAAATCAATCCCAAAAAGCCCGTGGAATGGGAAGCTGCAGGATGTGCTGACACGATAACCACTGGAAAGCTTTGTTATTATTTATGTCTTTATTTATAGATACTTTTATATAAATTACTGTTATTTATTTATTTAGTTATTCAGATGTCTGAAATGACCCCAAATCACAGTTCTAATCCCTGCACATGAAATGGTTTATTGCAATGACACTGTTCTAGATTAAGTCATTGCAAGAAGAGCAGGACTTAAACTTTATTAACAATTTACAGTTTTCCAGTTTACTGATTTTCCTGGAAATTCAGAGCAGGGAATACTGTCCAGAAATGCATTTGGGGCTGTATTGGAGATGCTGGATTTTTGCAAGGGAAGTCCTAGTAGCTTTTTATGGCAAATGACTGTGCCTCCCAGGAAGCTGGTAAGGACTTCAGTTCTAAGAAGTCCTTCAAACCTGCCACTTTCTTGTGAATAATGTATTTCTGCAGCCAGGATTTACTGGAGTGGATTCTGGGAGAAGAACCCATGAGGTCAGGAGGGACCTCTGCAATGACAAGATGCACAAACCACAGGATTCCGTGTCAATTTATGCCCATTACAATGTTATGATTATTATTTTACTGCAATTATTAAATTGTCCTTGTCTCAAGCCATGTGTTTTCTCACTTTTACCCTTCCAATCCTCCTCTCCCCATCCTGCTGGGAACGGGCAGTGAGAGAGGGCTCGTGGTGTGGAGTTGCTGGCTGGGTCTAAACCACGACACTCCAGCACAGGTGGGTGTAGATATTCTCAGAGAACTACAAGCCAGCTCCATAAATCAGAATCCCAAGCCCAAATGTTCAAGAAAATCCTGGAGATAAAAATACAGCAAGTTGAGGAGGGAACAAGGGAGGTGACAGCAGAATTCTCCAGGTAATCTCTGGGTGAGACTCCCCCACAGCATCAGCTGGGAGAAAGAGGAGAAAAAAAGCTTGGCTGCACTTTCTGGGCCTGGATTCTTCATATTTTCAGGGAAGACAAGTGACAAGGCAAACAAACCACCACCAGAAGCTCTGGAGTCATGGAGGAAACGTGGCCAAGAGATAAGACTCTTTTTCTGTCCAAGGTTTCAATGGAATCATCGAGTCTGAAGAGCACTTATAACACACCCTGAAATTCTGCTCTTGTGAAGTCATCACCAAAATTTCAATTTAATAGAAGAGGGTCTCCTCTCAACATTTCTTTTGCTCAAGAACTGTGTCAGGAGCCATCCATCTACCAGCAATAGAATTAAATTTCATTTTAAAACTCCAGTTATTGTACTTTAAACCTCCCCCTGCAAACAAAGGCAATGAAGAAATAGAGCATTAGGATATCAGTAGATGCTTGGCTCTTGACCTCTAATGTCCTTTTCTTTTATTAACAATGCGAAAAATTATTCTATTTTCTGAAAAATATGAATACTCACGAGGCTGCCTGAAAAAGTTATTACCTACCCAGAGCGAGGATAATATTTGTTACTTTCCTTAAAGACAAATGAAGAATGCAAACAAAAATAAACCCACAAGTGAACCAACAGAAACTTGGATTCTTTTTTGGGGAAAAAAAGATGGTGAAGGGTATGAGAAGTCACAAAACCCTTCCTGTGTGATGTACCTGTTTCATTTTGGGTGATGAATGTTGTTTTCATAAACCAGAATGAATTTCAGGGGGAAAAAAGGGGGAGCATAATGAGCCTCTAATTGAAGCTCCTGGGTGCCTTTGGAAGTCAAAATATTGATTTCTTATTGTCAGTTCAGGGTACAGGATAGTGCTGCTCAATATGTTAATGAGGATTTGAAAAGCTTTCTGGTATTTATGGGATGGAAACCCCAGAAAAGGAAAAAGAGAGGATGGGATGCAGAGGAAATAGATTTGGATGGAAGTAAGTCAAGACAGGCTTAGTGAAATTTCGTGGCAGGTCACTGGGGTTGAAAGGAGAGTGGAAAAAAATATTGGAGCTACTAAAAGATAGTCCATCATCCTTAGGATTTTGAGGGGAGGGAAATGAGGACACAAATATGAAAAAAAAAAAAAAAAGAATAGGAAGCTCTGGGGATAAAGGATTGAAAACTGGCTATTGTGCATAGATCTGCTGAGAGAAGGATGGGTCCATAAAGAGAAGATGTGTCCATAAAGAGATGTGTCCTTAAAGAGATGTGTCCTTAAAGAGAAGAGGTGTCCATAAAGAGATGTGTCCTTAAAGAGAAGAGGTGTCCATAAAGAGAAGGATGTGTCCATAAAGAGATGTGTCCTTAAAGAGATGTGTCCTTAAAGAGAAGATGTGTCCATAAAGAGATGTGTCCTTAAAGAGAAGAGGTGTCCATAAAGAGAAGAGGTGTCCATAAAGAGAAGGATGTGTCCATAAAGAGCAGATTTGTCCATAAAGACCATTCCCACCTGATATGGCAAACTTGGATTTTAAGATGGAGAGAATCGTGTGGAGTTGGACTCTGAGTAACCCAGTCTAGTGAAAAGTGACCATTAAATGCAACTAAATTATCTTTACAGTCCCTTCCAACCCAAACCCTTCTAGAATTTGGTGACTCCAGGACTGCCAGAGGTAGAGTTGGTTACAGCTCCCCACATTTTGTCTGTGCTCCTGCAGAGCTCTCTGCCAGCTGAGAATTTGGAGCTCTCACCTCATGGCACTGCCTTCAGCTTTGCTTCCCTTGTGGCAGAGCTCGAATTCTTTAACCTGATGGAATATAAAGAGGTGCAGCAGAATTATTGCCCGTACCTAAAAGCAGCTCCTAATTTTCCATTTGTGTGCCTGGGGTTTGGGGGGGTGTCTTTGCCTCGTCCTAATTGCAGAGCCTCAGTAAATAAACAGAAAGGAGGAGGTTGGGTTAAATGGCCCTTCTGAAGAGACTGTGAAGGGGAACTAATTTGTTTCAAGCACGGAGGCGTCCAGACAATTTCCCCGTGTCGTGTTCCAATTATGAAAGCAAAATGAGAGCTAAACCCACATTGACTCAGAAACTGGAGATATGGGCTCTAATTTTGGCTAATTCTGTCAAGTGCCTTTTGACAGCTGAGAAATTGCTGCACTTTGTTTGCTTTTTCACTGGGTAACATTCAGCTCTCCGTGAAAACATTGTGCTCTTTACTTGGGTAAAATTCTGGAGTTCTTAGGCTATGGAATAGTTTTTAAATCTTCAAATTGGGCCGTGGCACAGGAACAAGGATTGGGTGTGATGTTCTAAACCATTTACACGTTATCACTTTCTTTGGAATGATTTATCTTCCATGCCCACCAACGTGCCATGGCAAAAGAGAGTTGGGTACCACCATCCTGGTCCTACAGAGATGGAGGGGAATATTTAGGGGGGGAAATAAAAATCAGCTGAAACCTGCAGACAGAATGTTTGTTCTTTTATCCTCCCAGACTTCCCTGGATCCTTTCCTTTGTAAAGCCCATCTGGGTTGTCCCCTTGTTTCTGGTCGAAACTGAAGAATTTATTTTCTCTCTGAGACCAAGAGATAGGGAATAGGATATTGGTCTGGCATATTTTGGCTGCTTTTAATGGAAAAATGAAAGATTAGTATGAAAACATCATTAAGTTTGACCTTTCATAATAGGCAAAGTAGTAGGTGTATTTTTCACACTCATGTGTTTAATTTTCTGAATTTATTTCACTCCCCTCTCTCAGAAGAGTGTTTGTTCATTGCTTTTTGTTGCAATACCCAGAATTTATTCTACCGTTTTTAATCAAAAATAGTACTTTTATTGAAAATTCTGTTAATTCCATTATTCCATCTATTTTGGATGGCAAAGAAACATTAACAATAAACTGTGGGTTGCACTGAGAGAAGTCCTACAGGATATTCTGTGATTCTGTGAGAAGTTTCTGGGCAGGTTTTGGCCACATTAAGGTGACAAAGGGGTAATGAACCCACAGGTAGCAGAGAAGGGACAGCAGAAGAATTTGGTTTAGATTGAAGAGCTTGTGGTGATAAACTGGCTAATTTGCCTCTAAACAAGGGCATGGTGGTCTTTATAAAAGGAAGAAAAAAACCAAAATTATCATGCAGTTGTCATCCAGAGGAAGATGATATTGATATTATAAATGAATATTGGTAATTCCCGGTTTCTTTTGCTTTATTTGGATGTGCACTTGGCTTTGGGGCAGAGAGTGGATCAAACTCGAAGGAGTTTGTTACTCACAGAGTTAACCCAACTCAGCTGAACTTGCTGAGGTTGCAACCTTCATCCATCTGAAGTTCTGGGGGAAGGAAAGAACAGATCAATGTTCTTTACAAGTGCTTTGTTTTGTTTCGAAGTGACAACATTCATTACCGCTCCCCTTATAAATCACTTCACACATTAGCGGAGCACCACCAAATTGCTTCTCGTTCTCTCAGAGCATCATTAGTAACTCTCCGAATCTCAGATAATTACACCCTAGTTTTTTCAAACAACACCTGTGTCACTGCTAAAGCTTTCTAGAAACTGGGTTTGAAAGGAAAAAAAAACCAAACAAACAAAAAAAAGGGCAACTTTTCAAGTCTCATTTGCATGTAAATCCTATAAGATTATTCCCCAAGAATTCAATTGGAATACAACAAGAAAATACCTCGACTTGCAAAGTTTTATTGGAGCTCTCCTTCCAATTGCCAGAGCACTAACACAATCTATAGTGTTACACATTCCTGAATACTAAAGATTTCTTCCAGCCTTCCTGCATTCTGTTTTGATTGAAGTTTTGCAGTGGAAAGAAATCTTTCTGCTTTAAAGCCCTCTTGGCTTTTAGGCTGCTCTCCTTAAATCTCTTTTTAAAAAGATGGGGAATCTCTGGATAATATAAATGCATAGTTAATTTAAAGACCACACAAATGGCATTAGGTCATCCAAATTTCTGCCTGGTTGTGATTGACTGAGTTGTATTTTACATTCTGCTTGTAGTTTACTCAAGTAAATCATGTTCAACTCTCCACACTCAAAGGGAATCTGGTAGAAGAAGACACTTCGTGGACAACATTAATGTCAGTGGCATCAAGTTGAATAAAAGCTGTCCAGGAACAATTTTGACAAGAATTGGAAAGGGCAAAAAGCTTTGGTCAGGGGGTCTGAGTAATTGTTGGGATCAGGAGGAGGGACGAACATGAACAAGTTTTATCATATCTGATTTCAGCATCCTTTAATCTGCTAACCCAAGAGCTATGAAATAAGCTTTAAATACATCTGAGTGAAGCTCCAACAACTTTATTTCAAGTATGGGTGATGTCAAAAGTATTAATTCTGATTCCAGGAACTTTGGTATCTCTAATCAAATACCCCTCTATACACACACATAAGCGTAGAAAGAAAATATTCTTAAAAAAATAATTGAACTGTTCTATTTTGATTTCTCCTTTTCAGCAGTTAGAAATAAAACACAGAAAGCATTCTTCCCTTTCCAGTGGCTTCTCCCCCCTTGCATTAGGATGGGAAATTTGCACTGACATAAAAATACCTCAGAAAGTCTCGATCAATATCTAGGAGATGTTTTGATACATTTGGATGAAAGGTGCTATAAAATTGTGAGTCTTGTCCTTACTTGGACTCTGACAGGAATATTTACCTTGAAGCTTGGACTTCTGGCAGGGTTTTCAGTCTGTGTCCCCATTTAAGGAAAGCAATTATGCCCAAGTTTACGTGGGGAACAAACAGCAGGAATGTTCTCCGTTTCCCATCCTTGGTGGTTAGACATTGTTCCCTATTAACATCTTGACCTCCTCAAGAGATTCAAAGAGACCTAATGCATCAGAATAAAATTTGGTATCATACCATGCCATTAAGCTCATTGAAAGGGGAATAAATAATAGTTTGGGGAGAGAAAAAGCAGGTTTTTAAATGGTCTGGAAAATATACCACTAAGCGTGCCAACAATATCCATTCCCTTTCAAAATGGGGGGGGGGGGGGGGAAGGTATTTTATAGGCAGACCCAAGGCACAAAGTACAAATAAAAGCAGGAGTGTTTTACAACCTCAGCTCATTCTTGAGAACAAGGAAGAAATGTTCTAGTTCAGCTCAGCCTTCTGATTTCTGCCAGTGTTTTCCTACAGAATTATTTGGCTTCTCTGTGCTCCAGCTTTTCTATTTGAACAGCAGAGAAATCCCTCTTCAGCCTCCTGGAAATGCTTTTATGAGGCTGATTTGGCATTTGCAACACACAAATCTATGGGAGGCTTTTTTTAAACACAAAACATGTATTGTCTTTTATTTCTCCTGGCTCATTTTTTTAATGCATTCATGTTTCACCTCTGAATGCTGTGGTTTAACTGGGATAACCCTGCACCAGTTTGCAATCCAATATGGGTTTAGTCATGCTGGTTTTTCAGCTGCTTGGGGCGTGCACGTGGCTTTGTCAGGATGCACAGTTCATCTGGCAGAGACAAGCTGAACTCCTCCGTGGTTTGGAATGACTGTCACAGTCAAACATCATCTCTTCTGAGCCACCCTGGTTTTGTCCTCAGCTCTGTCACACGGACTCTGTGAAGATCAACCATTAATCTGCCCTTTCAAAGGGCTGCTTGTCAAATCCGGTTGCTTTTCCTCCCCTCCAAAATCTCTCCTTCCCGTCCAACTCTGCAGCTCCACTAAGCCCAGATGGAGATGTTTGCTGTCCCTCATCACTGCTGTGCCAAGTCTTAATGCTTTTGAATGTCCTCAGCTCTCACAGCTCTCACAGAGAACTTCCAAGGAGACATTGCAGCATCACTTCTCACCCTCTGGCTTGATGATCCAGAGCTGATCCAACACTGCTGTGGTGGCTTTGGTGTCATTCAAGCTCCTTTTGTTTGGAATTCAGAGCACAAGACCTGCACCCCCTCACCTTACAGCCTTTCCCCGACTCCATTCTCACCACTTCTCCTTTTTCTCCCTCTCTTTTCCCACACACATTCCAAGTCATGGAGTTAAATGGATCTGGGAAGGAAAAGAGAAAGGTGGGGAAGGGGATGTAGCAGTCAGCTACAACTCAGTGTATGAGTGTGCTACACAATGGGTGATATCAACACTCTTAAATGCAAGGTAATGAACCACAGAATCCTAGGATGGTTTGGGATGGTGGAGACCTTAAAGACCATCCAGTGCCACCCCCTGCCATGGGCAGGGACACCTGCCACTAGCCCAGGTTTCTCCAAGCCCCATCCAGCCTGGCCTTGGACACTTCCAGGGATGGGGCAGCCACAGCTTCTCTGGGCACCCTCACAGGGAAGGATTTCTTCCCAATATCTGACTTCAATTTCCCCTCTTTCAGTTCGAACCATGACTGTTCCCAGGTAACTACATTCTCCTCATTAAAGCTTTGACTAACAGACAAGAAAACCAATCAAATCCATTTATTTCTCCCTGATTATCAGCCTCTCTGCAGGGCTTTTTGGGAGCCCCAACAAACACTGCCCAGTTCTGAATCACTTTATCTTCTTTACCCAGAGAAGGAAAGGAAATGGACTTTTACATGCAGCAAAGGAAGGCAGAGAGGGGAAGTTTGAATCCTGGCTGCAAGGAACTGATAAAGCATTCCCAGAAAAATTCAGTGTTGTAATCTGTCTCCATACACACGATGTGTACCAGAGGAATTAGACCAATGTGGTCCATGGCAAGCAGGTCAGACCAGCTGAATGTCATATTTTTTGGACTTCTTCCACAGCAGTAAAAGTTTTTCAAAACTCCACAGTTTGTGATTTTTCTTCCCCTGACTGGAACCTGAGAGCCAGGGATGTGTTATGGGGGTGGTCAGGGCAGTTGCTGCTCTGGGGAAAACTCCTGAGGGGTGGGGAATGCATTTTTAGCTTTTTAAGACATAACAACATCGAGGGAACGTCTCTCTAAGCAGAGGAAGGGAGATGTCTCTTCTGGCACTCATTTTCCTGGGGAGAGCTGTTGAGGAAGGGTTGGCTTTCACCAAGAAACACAAACCCCTCCATGCAAAGCCTCTCCCACTCTTGTTGCCAGCAATTTCCTTCTGCCACACTTCTTTTGTGGATTAGATGAGATGCTCTTGCTGATGCTGGCAAAAGCCCCACACCAGGGTTGTGGACGCTGTGGGACATTGCAGTTTTCTTTGCTTTTATTTGTGGTCTCATGCCTGCAGTAAATCAGCTCTTCCACCGTTCCCTGTCACACAAATTCATGTCTTTAGTCCGTGGATCACAACAGGGCCAGGTTTTTGGAACATGTAACAGATATCCAGAACACCTGCAAAGTTATAAATGCCAAGCACCCCACAGCTTGAATCGAAGTTAATATATTTAGAGGAAAAGCAACGCAAATTTTGTGAGATTTATGCCAAGTGGATGTCATAGAAGGATCCACAGACTGTAAGGACAGAAGGGAATAATAAAATAGACCAGAGACCTTCATGTGGTCTTTAAAATAAATAACACACTATGGCTTACATAGAGTTGACTGAATTCAGTCCTTTCCCCCAAATGAATGTGGTCAGCCCTTCTGTCTGCTGGGAAAAGCTCCAGGACTGGGATGCTCCTTAGATCATGGCCTGGGCTTAAGCTGGTCTGTAGGACAGAGCCACCCCAGGAGGAGGGATGAGACATTCTTGGCACTGGCTGTCACTTGGCTTTGCTCAGGCTTAGCCCTCGAGCCCAACTCTAAACCTTAAACCCATTCACTTTGCTGCTTTAGCATTAGTAAAACAAATAAATCACTGCATTTCCCTTCTGTCTGTATGTAAACATGCTCAGACTAATCTTTTCCAGTTTGTCATACAGATGTTGCTGGGTTTGCCTCCATCGTTCATGTTCCTTGTAATTGATTTCCTAATTAGTCTGTGCCAGCTCACAAAGGGTTTTGTGCTTTGTTTCTCAGGTGTGCTTCTTTTCACAGGAAAGGGGAGGCTAATTGTGCCCACCCCACAAATTACTACACAAAGCACTTAATTTGGGGCTCAGTGTTTAGACTTTATGATAAAAATGGTCCCTCAAGGGCTTACAAGTAAAAAAAAAACAAGGAATTATTTCTTTAAATGACCTTGAAGAGTACTGTAATTTTTAGGATAAATTTCTTTCGCAATTATATATTTACAATGTAGTATTTGTGAAGAACATCAGTAAAAAATGTCCTTGAATGAAACAGGTACTTGTTTGTTGCCACCCAATATGGGTTTTTTTTTATGTATTAGGATGCAGAACAGGATGATTTATAGCCCATCAATAAATACAGTAAATTACCTGAGCTTGGAAAAAAATAAGAATAAAAAATGAATAAATGCATGCAATATTTTGCAGTATAATAAGAACTACTATTTAAATAGCTTGGTATAATCAGGCACAAGCTATCCTGCTTTCAGATGAACACTGTGTTCTTTCCTGAGGCAAGTAAAAAAAACCCACCCTGTAATGTGAAAATATAAAGCAGTAAAAGAAAACCTCTCACTTTCAATATTTCTGGATGACTTGTGGTCTGGGTTATATTAAGAATGAAACTGAGCTATTTTGTAAAAAAAAAAAAAGTTGAGATACAGCAGTAAAATTATCAAATAAAAATAATTACGTGGCTACAAACAATTTCACAAACAAGAAACAGCAAAATGCCCCCTTTCGAATCAGACTGGAGTTGAGAAATGTCTTTATATCTAAACCTGACAGCTTTTATTCAGAAGGGAAGCTGTTTTCTACAGGATGTTTCACTGTCGAGGTGCAATGGGCACAGAATAAGTCATCTCCAGAAGGTTTTTCACTCTACCTCTTTTGGACACCCCTTTTTGGGTAATATAAGTTATATTTTAGAGGTGCCTTATCCTCTCCTTCAACAATCAAGTTTTGTTGGGGTGAGTTGATATGTTGGACAACTAATTTCAGTCATCTGTGCTACCAACACAACCCCCAAATAAGAAATCCAACCTAAAAGTGCCCAAAGCTGTGGATTTAATTTCCCATCCTTCACGTTGCACAGGATATTTCCCCCAACTACAATTGCTGATGTGGCCAGAAAAGAGTAGAAGGAGTGGGGAGAAGTCAATCATTCCAACATCTTTCTGTTATTAAGATGCATCTTTCAGCTCCAACTCACCAGGACTTTGATTTTTCCTTTGCACTTTTAAAACCAGACCCCCAAAACCCACTCCAGCTTAGAGGAAGAAGCAGCTGAGGATCTGTGGTGCACCCTGTGAGGATTTGGAGGCCAAAAGCAATCAATTCCAAAGTCAGCAGTAGGACAGCTCTCTTACATAAGATGCAAAATGCCTGAAATAGCACCGTCACAAGAACTCTGTGGGACTCTTGTATAGAAAAAGCTAAATACAGACAAGGCATTATTTATTTACTATGTTGATTCTGCTTGATTTTTCCTCAATTCCTTGCCAAAATCAGGACAAGAAGGTAAGTGCAAGAAAAAGAAAGCAATTCAAGCCAATTCCAAAGTCTTTCACAGGAAGCTGTTTCGTTTTCTTGCCCAGAGCTGTGGTTTGTGTTCATTCTTCATTACATGGACAATTTTAAGGAGGCAGGATGTAATTTAGAGGTGTTAGAATATAGTTCTGCCATGGATGTGCCTGAGTATCCTTGCAAGCAGTGGAACTTTCATTAAAAAGCAGCAGATATTCTGCTTGCAAGATAAGCCACTATATCAAACCTAATAAAAGTCTAATAAAAGTGTGCCTTGAAGGGTTCTGACCTGCAATACAAGCCCAGGCCATCTGCCCAGGAGTGCTGGACAGCAGCATCCCAGCAACCTGCTTCTCCCAGTAACCTGCTATTCCCAGTAACTCCTACTGGGAAGTGAGCCCCTTCTACCCCTCACTAAGAATTAGCCACATAAATAACTTTATATTCACCATTATTTTTATTTCTACTGTGCTTTATTATACTCACCTAATTCTTGTTGTATTTTGGGCATGGTCATGAATTCAGATTCCTGATCAAGTACCTGTGAAAACCTCCTATCTTGAAGAACTAGGCTAAGGCAGTTTAAGATTGTTAAGATTGTAAGTTTAGTTGTCCTACATGGCAATCACAGCGGGATATTTCATAATACCTAGAAAGAAAAGAGAGCTGCTTTTCCCTTCTCAGCTCCAAACCCTCTCATTCAGTGTGACTGAGATCCCTTCATCCTCAGTCTCCCTTCCCTCAGCCATGGGGGACCCTCGAGAAACTCATCCCAAACACACAAAAATAAGCTTTCATTGCAGACCTCCAGAAGTGTAAAGGTTCATTTCTATGATTCCATGATTCTGCACAGTAGAATCTGTAAAGTAGGAACTTCTGTGGGTAAATTGTGCCCATTTTCTTTCCAGTGGTCCCAGCAGGGCAAAGGAGAAACAACACAAAAACAAGGTCAGTGCCTGTGAGTCACATGATTCAAAGCAAGGAAAAGGTAGAAAACTTTTTTAAAATAAAGAAAAAAAATAAGACAACCAGCCTGGCTGAACAGAAAAGTTTGGGTGGAACTCAGGAAATAAAAGTGAGTTTATGGCCTTTGGGACAAGGGGCAGGTAACCTGGAAGGGATGCAAGGATGTCATGAGGTTGTGCAGGGTGAAAACTGGAAGGGCCAAAGCCCAGACAGAACTTAATGTGACTCCAACAAATGTTTCTATAAATATATCAGCAATTAAAGGGAGGGCTAAGAAAGGATCTCCATCCCTTATTGGGTGTGGTGGGAAGCAAAGTGACAAAGGATGAGGAAAAGGCAGAGGTACTTAATGCCTTCTTTGCCTCAGCCTTTAATGCAACAATAAGACTGTTCTATGAGTGCCCAGCCCACTGAGCTTTTCCACGGATGGGGAAAAGAATGAAGCCCAAGGATCCCAGGGGAAAGGGTTGGTGGTTAGAATGGATAACCAGCCCCAAAGGGTGGCGGGGAAGGGAGTTAAATCTGGCTGGTCACAAGTGGTGTTCCCCAGGGATCTGGGATTGGTTCTGTTTAGTATCTTTAGCAATGATCTGGTACTAAATTTGAAGACACCACCAGGGTGGGTAGCAGTGGTGATCTGATGGAGGGTAGGAAGGCTCTGCAGAAGGATTTGGAGGGGCTGGAATGATGGGCTGAGCCAAAATTTAGGAGGTTCAGCAATGCCAAGTGTCAGGTCCTGCTCCTGGGTCACAACAAGAGGCTTTGGGATGAGTGACTGGAAAGCTGCCCAGTGGGGAAGAACCTGGGGTTGAACATGAGCCCTGGTGTGCCCAGGTGGCCAAGAAGGCCAGTGGCATCCTGGCTGTGTCACCAATGGTGTGGCCACAGGTCTGGGACAGTGTTTGTCCCCCTGTGCTGGGCATCAGTGAGGCCACATCTCAAACCCTGGGGTTACTTCTGTGCCCCTCTCAACAAGACACTGAGAAAGAAAACTGCACCGAGACATCCTGAGAGCAAGAGTTTTTATGTCCACAGCCTAAATATTAGTGGGTTTCTTCCTTCCACCATGAAAAAGGAAAAGAGCTGATGTGAACTTAGTTTTCTCAAGCCAAAAAATCTTGGCTTGAGGACCACTCAAACATGATGCAGACACTGGAGCAAAACATGAAGGGCAGAAATCAGGAATGGAATTCCTGTGGCACATCACCCAAAGCTGGGGTTACACTGGCTGTTTTCCTCTTCAGCTCTCTTTTCACCAGTAGCTTTTGCCCTCTCGATGAGATCACTGCCCTGAGCTGAAGCCCTCCCGTGTTTATCCAACATATTTTGCTGTAGCAGCAGTCTGGCAGCGTAGGAATTCAGGAACAATTCCTGTGACCTTACTGTGGTAATGGAAAATATGTCAAATGTATTGATTCCACTGCTTTCCTATTATAGTTCAAGGGAATGAGCCAGCTCTGGCAAGTGTTTTTAACTGCATTAATAGACAGGACAGTGTGTTCTAGCACCAGATAAGAGCTTTACCTATTGTGATGCTTGAGTGCCCACCCTGCTGGGTGCAATCAATAGGAGGCTCATTCTCATTTTAGCAGAATCCACAAAGGTTGTAGCACATTCTGAGGGGTTTAAAACCATCGGTAACAAAGCCACAGAGCAGCCCAAGGGGAAATGTGCTGTGGAAATGCACCTGGGAAAAAATCAGAGACAAAAGTCACAAAACATAGGGTGGTTTGAGTTGGAAGGGACCTTAAAGATTATTGCATTCCAGTCCTCTGCCATGGGCAGGGACACCTTCCACTAGCCCAGGCTGCTCCAAGCCCCATCCAGCCTGGTCTGCCCACCCTCAAGTTAAAGACTTTCTTCCTATTTTCTAATCTAAACATACTCCCTTTAAATTTAAAACCATTCCCTGTGTCCTGTGTGTCCATGCCTTTTCCCAAGTCCCTCTCCAGCTCTCTGGGAGCCCCTTCAGACACTGGAAGGGGTTCTTAAGTCTTCCTGAAGTCTTCTAATCTCCAGGCTGAACAACCCCAGCTCCCTGGACCCATCTTCATCATATATTTGCTGCAGCACCTTGAGCTCCTCTGGACCTGCTCCAGCAGCTCCATATCCTTCTTATGTTGGTTCCCCCAGAGCTGGAGGCAGCACTGCAGGTGGGGTCTCACGAGAGTGGAGCAGAGGGGGACAATCACCTCCCTCAACCTGCTGGTCACACTTTTGATGAGTGTTGGCTCCAGCAGCACAGAAGACAATGGGTCTGGTACCACTGCCCTGGACCAGGGCACTCAGCCTGGCCACTGGGAATGTGATGGGCCATCCATGGGTTTTCAGAGGCTCAGCTACCTTAGTGCTTGAGTTCCTCCTGGTACATAATCCCCAAAAGTCTGTCGGGTGCCAATGCAAAGAGGCTGAAAGGTGCTATAAAAAGCATCTTTAGGGACCGTCTTGACCAGCAGCTTCCTCAGGAAGGGAAGAAGAGGGGCAGGCATGGAGCTCTTCTCTCTGTTGATCAGCAGCAGGATGCCAAGGAATGGCCTGGAGTTGTGTCAGGGCAGGGTTAGGTTGGATCTCAGAAGAAGGTCCTTCCCCCAGAGGGTGGTGGGCACTGAGCAGGCTCCCCAGGGCAGTGGGCACAGCCCCGAGGCTGCCAGAGCTCCAGGAGGGTTTGGGTGATCCTCTGGGGCACAGGGTGTGACTGTGGGGATGGTCCTGAGCAGAGCCAAGAGTTGGACTGGATGGTCCTTGTGGGTCCCTTCCAACTCAGCATATTCTGTGATCCTGTGAAATATCCAGCCCAGAATTAGACTGACAACCTCGAGCTGCAGAAGTCTGGCCAGTGTGGTGATGTGGTCCATACAAAATGAGATGAAGATTTCTGCCCCGTTACTGGTGAACTTGGAGGATAATGAGCAATGAATTCTAGCTGGTGTTTAAGGTTTTAAAATCCTAATCCTAAAATTTGAACTAAATGTTAGTCAAATCCCACCAGAAAGTTCATTTCCATTTTTATGTCAGAATGTAAAGGAGGATCTTGGAGGAATTAAATGACAGGCAGAAACATCTTGTTAAGCTGCAGCAGAGCCAGAAAAGAATGAAAATGCAGAAGGAACAGACTAGTGAAAGAGAGTGCTTTAACCTGGGAGAGACTCCTTAACATCATCATAAAATATCACATATATTCTCCTTCAATTGACTTCAGTTCAGGGGATTTCAGTGGTACCATTAAAATCAATTCTATGACAATTCTTCTGGCACTCTGAAGTACTGTAAAATAAATTAAAAAAAAAAAAAAAGGAGGAAAGATGGAATAATATTTATTGCTCCTTGACTGAGAAGAAGGAAGGGCTGTATCAGACCATCTGTCAAGATGAAACAAATGAACAGGCAGAAGTGAGGCCTTAAGGAATGTTATGTGAGAGACAAAACAGCAGATCCAAAGGTTAGAACTCCTCCTCAGCAGTGTTTGCAAACTATTTTGACCTATACCTCTGCTTTAAAGTTAGGAAAATCCTATCAGAATATTCTGGATCAGTCACTGAATTCATCTCAATTCACTGAAAGGTTGTTGTTTAATTGTCTATAACAGGTATTTAAGTGCTATTGAATATCTCCATGGACAAAATCAGCATCTGCAAGGGGCTGACAGGCAGGAGACAGAACCCACAGGTTCTGGAACCTTCTGGCAAGGAGCTGGGTGTCCCAGAGGGCTATACAGGTTATCTCTGGTGGAACAAGGTGCCTGTTTTAAGCATGCAAAGAATCCATCCAGAGGTGCAGGAAGTATAGAAATGTATCTCTGAATACTTTGCTGTGATGATGAAGGCAATGAAAACAATTCTGGAGCTTTGCTTCATCCACCACGGTTCAGATGTCTGCTTTGGGAGGAGACAAATCGTGCAACAAGCTCAAGCTGCCTCTGCATGGACTGAATTTGGATGTCTTTGGGTACGTGACAACTGGATTGAACCAAATACCTGAAATTTAATGATATATTGTTATCACTAATGAGGATATCAATGTTAAAGCAGAAACAGCATAGAAATTTGTTCTAACATTACTTTTTGGAGTCCATCTTTCTGGATGAAGTTGCCTTTTTTGCACAATATGGATCTAGATACTAGCTGGAACAACTAATTTTGGGGGATGAGGGACTTCAAGCATGAAAAACAAATTTGGCTCCTGGACTTTTTTTTTCACTACTTTGTTTGGGGATTTTTCCCTCATAAATAAAGTACTAATTGAACAAGAGTTAATTTAGGAAACACTAATGACTTATACCATGCAGAAAATTAAACTAGAGGACTTCCACGGTCTTCTTGATTTAATAATCTGTAAAATGACTGTGCTGCATACACACAGTGCTTGAAATTGCCAAGCACATGAGATGACAGCAATCCAACTCAAAGAAACATTCCAGCACTTCCTGGGGCTGGGAAATGAGAGCTCAGAGCAGCATATGTTATCTGTCACACTGTCTGGCATGTCAGGTCCCTACACCCATCACATGATCCAGCACGTGTGTGCTTGGGAGCAGAGGAAAAAGCCTGATGTGCCAGAGATTTACAAGCTGCTTTTCTTCCTCAGCTGCAAACGTGGTGAGACAAAGTGGGTGTTGCTGGGAAGGCAGTGGCAACTCATGGGGCTGTTGCCCAGCTCTGCTCAGAATGCCCCCAGAAGGAATATTCAGGAGCAATAAAACATAGAAAGGAGACCTCTCCTACAGTCCCTGTAATGTGAACCAAAAATAACTATAAAAACCTCAGTTCCATTAATTGCACCTTCCCCAGAAAGCAGCTGAGCACACCCTCACCTGTTTTCACCCACAGCAGAAAAGAGGATCTCTAAATTTTCATACCACCTACACACACTGCCAAAATGTCCTGTGAAATCCATCATGATGTGTGCTTCTTGCCCAGCACATCTGGAGAAGGTGCTGACCTTGCCCACACAATACTCAATCATTTAGCAGAACCTTCCCTTTGGTGGAAGATGTCCCTGTTCATATTGGACCTAGACGGTCTTTAAGGTTCCCTCCAACCCAAACCATCCTGGGATTCTAAGATTTCGTGTTGCAGGCGATGGGGAAACTTTTTGTGTTGCCTTGTTAGTGTGAATTTCTGCCATTCTTGCTCTCAAGGGTTCACACCTTCTGCTGGGTGAAACCTTTCCCCCTGGGACTGAGTCCAGCTGGAGCACTGGGTGCATTCCCATCCCACATGGGTTTGCCAAGTGCCACTGCCTTGTTTCTCTGGGTTTATCTGTGCCAGGGCTTTGCCCCTTTGTTCTGTGGCATCTACTGAAGCTCTCCTGAACCACAGACCTCTTCTGTTCCTACTCAGCACCCTGACAAATACTGTGGATGGCAAATTGTTGCTGATTTCATAGGCAAACACAGCCTTTTTTAGTTATATTCCTTCAGGTCCTTCCCCACTCCTCCTTAGCACTTTGGATTTAAATGCAGGTGAGATACTGATATGACAGACTCCATCACAGCCGTGTCACGTCCAAACTGAACAAGTCAAATATGTTTCCCTGGGCTTTCAGTCACTGTTTGCTCAGCATGAGACAATATTAGGGTATTTATTTCCCTGATAAAAAGCCTACCACATGTATTGGTAAAAACAATCAGGGTGGAGGCACCGAGTGGGGCAGAGCAAGTTTCTGTGTGCATGTTCTCTGTCAATATTTGTCCATGTGTGCAGTCATAGCACAGTCTGTCAGCCCAGTTCTGGGAAAGTTCTAAGGTCATTATGGTGATTTTGGGAAAAATGAGATCATTCAAAAGTTGAGAGAAAAATAAGAGGAAATCGGACATTTCATCGAAATTGGAAGTTTTGTGCTACCCAAGAGAAGGAGTTGTATTTTGAAACCCTAATTGCTCCCATGTGTCCCGGGATGAATGTTATCAGGATGGGGAATGTTAACACCACCAATTCCAGCAGTTAATCCTCAAAATTGGCTCTTCCTGTTTGTGCTCCAAGTCTTCAATCCTTGACCTTTTTGTACTAACCAAGTAAGAGCCATTATTTTCAAATTTATCAGTGTTGCTATAGCTACTAAACTGTGTATACCAGCCAATATTTTCCAGATATGAATAACAAAGATATATTATATACTACACGGAGTTTGCCATTATCATGACAATAAATTCACATGCCTTTGCAAAGAGTCAGACAGCAATTTGTGGGTAGGAATGATATAATTTAGTGGTGCTTATTTAAACCTTTTGGGTGGGGATTAGCATTACAGGAGGTGCTGGATGAAACAGCAATTGGTAGGTATTTTCTGTAATCAGGGCTGAGAGATGAGCATCTCTAGAAAGTTCTCAGAACCTGAACTGCTGGCTGGGGAGAGAGAGACAAGGAGGATTATTCTCCTAAATTGGGTGTGAAGGGAGAGTAAAATTAAGGGATACAGAGTCCCCACCTCCAAGAGTTATACAGGTGGATACAGAGGTTTGGAGACCTCAGGGAAACTGCTTGAGAATCCAAAGTGGACATCAAGCAGTTACTCAGGAGACCTTTTAAAAAACATGAGCAAACAAAAGAAAAAGGTGTATTTTTTATATGGTGAAAACTCAGACCTCTTAAAAGTGGTCAAACAGATGGGAAAAAGGGGATGTGCCTGTTCTTCTGAACTGTGTCCCACCTCCAATTTAATAGCAAAGGCTTCTTTTCATCTCCTCTCTCTGTGTATACCTGCACAGCATGTTTGCCCCTAAAATACAAATAAATAAATAGACAAATAAATAGATAGCTGTCTTTGCTGGCACAGACCATCATATTGTCCCTGCCATTTTCACATGGAATTCTTTGGAAACTGAACATTTTACCAGGCAGTTTTCTGCACACTCCAGTGACTACACATTACACACTCTAATTTGCCTTTAAAAGAGGCATTTCAACCATTCACATTCTCGTGCTTTCCTCCCACAGTTCTGTCACAGGTAGTGTATTATAGACTAACTAAACTCCAGCTGCACTCTGGGTGTTAAAATATTGCTAATGTGTTTGAAATGCTGCAGAACTCTATAGACTGTAGCTGTATAACTTCATCATTCTCCACTAGTTCAACAGAGGAGCTATTTATTGTGCTGCTGTGCTATAATAGCACTTAGGACTTGTGCAAACGGTGCAGAGCAAAGTGTGTGTTGGCTCTGTAGCAGCTGAGGCATGGTAAGATAAAATTCAATCTGTTGGCAGCTGGAGGTGTTCCTTTTGCACAAAATATATTTTGGAATTCGGGGAACTGAGAGATAACAGCTTATGATTGCTTAAAAAAATCACGATTGTGCGTGCATTGTAAGTGCATACATATATATATATATATACACACACTATTATAATGCTTTATAGTTTCTATGATTCTGTAAAATAGTGTTTAACTAGAGTATATTAATTGATCACAAGTTCTGCCCACGCTGTGTTTTTCCATCATGTCACACCTTGTTCTTTATTGCTTTTTCTATGTCTCTATGAATGGAATGGGCTCCCTGAATGAGTTTAAAAGGTCACAGACATTTCCTTTTTAGCAGTTCTTTCTGGTGTGTCGCTCTCAGGAAATGAACAAAAAGCTACTCCAAGTGTGTAAAGTATTTATGCATAAATGTTAGACAAATTCCCACTTCCTAGGGGGACCATGAAGGTTTATCACATCTCTGTGTAACTAAACCTTGAGGATATTATATTCATCCACATATTTATATGTGAGCAATTTTCTGTCTCTTGTTCTGGGCAAAGTTCTGATCTGACAACCAACAACCTGGTTCATATGATGTGTTCTAATTCCCCTTCCAGCACACAGAACAGAGATTTACCCTTTCCATTTTTAATTTGATGAGTGTTTCCCATTAATATCAAGGATAAGATGTATTTTAGAGTCCCATGTGCAGGATTTCTGAGCACAGCTGACTCAGGACAGGGTTGCAGGATGTTCAGAAAGCCAGAGGAATTGAACAGACCCTTCAGATTTCTCCCACACAAGATACTGAGATGGGAAAACCAGCAATAATATACATTTCTAGTGAAATAAAGACACGTGAGGTACAAATTGTGCCCAAATGTATTTATTGAGTCTAATTGAGGTCATATTAAGATCTCACTGCTGTGTCATGACCTTTCACAGCATTTACAGCAGGTAACAGGCTTTGTGATGTACCAGGCACCACCCTTGTGCCAGTGAGGGGGTTCCAGAGGATCTTTCCAGTTTCAGAGGGTCCCTCAAAAACTGTCTTCTGCCCCAACAGCCTCATCTCACCCAAATTTAGATGTTTATGGTCAGATGCCAGCAGCTGAGCACAACCCAGTGCAGGTCTCCCAAGTCACTGCAGAGCTCCCCTAAAATGTGAATCATCTGCCTTGTTCCAGATATGTGCTTTAGGACAAGAGGGTTTTAATCCTTGGATCTATTAAATATATTAAGCAGACACTCAGGAAAGAGAAATTAGTATTACAGTAACAAGCTCAGGTGTAGTTCAAATGGGCAGGAGGTGCCTGCCACACACAGAATCTTCCTCCCAAGACATGATTATCCCTTCCCACTTTATCCTTCTTCCATGTGCTGAAGCAGAAGGAAAGAGAGAGGTGTGGGAATGGTGGTACACAAAGGCAGCATGAGCTGCACAGGTAATTGAAGTGTAGAGAGCAGCACATTCTCCTCTTGGCTGAATAAAGGGGAATGCGTCATTAAAACTGAATTAAATGCAACTGCTCGTGGCAAAGACAGGGTCAATGACTGATCTGCTGTAACACAGATCCTCTTTCTCCCCCTTGAAGCTCCAGTAAATCTAGAGAAGAGGTGATTATTTCTTATATATATATATATACATATATTCCTTCCATGGTCTTTGTGATGCTTATTTATTCCAGGCATAACAATTTCATTGCCTTTCGCTGGCTTTTTGCAATTGAAATGGCCTTTTAAGGCTGAAAGTTGGGGAAAGCATAGTTTATTCCATTTTGCTTACTCACCAAAAAAAAAAGATGCTTAGCCTGGAAAGACTTGTAGAGGACAATGATAATGTTCTACCCTTATGTGCTCATCTTATCAGCGTGTTTACAAGAGAATGCAGGAGTGAAATGATTTGTACAAGTTCATCCTCTGGACTATCAGCCAGAAATCCTCTCTCCTGGGTCCTTGGCCTGCAATTCTTCATCCACTTCATCTTTCTGTCCCTATTCACTGTTGAGTAACAAATAGCACCTCTGGTTGTGTTTAAGTTCCCTTGCACTTGTGATGTGGAGTTTTTGCTCTCACTTATCTTTGCCCTTAACACAGCACAGAGACAGGAGTTATTTTATAAGGACCTTCAGCCAGCTGGCTAAAAATGCTGCCAGTGCTGGTAGGGCAGGAGATGAGATTTAGGGAAGAGAGGTTGTACCAGCTACAGAAACACCAGAAGAGTGGAGGGGCAGGGTCTTGGATGTAGGACCCCAGGGAGGAGTTGTGGGAGCCAAACAACACACTGAGTACACCTCACAGATATTTGCCAAATAGATTAAAAACAGAGTCGTAGAATGGTTTGGGTTGGAAAACCCAAAATCACCCAGTCCCCCCCCCCGCCATGGGCAGGGAGACCTTCCACTAGCCCAGGGTGCTCCGTCCAACCTGGCCTTGGACACTTCCAGGGATGGGGCAGACACAGCTTCTCTGGGCAATCTGTGCCAGGGCCTGCCCACCCTTAAATTAAAGAATTTCTTCCATCTATCTCATCTAAATTTCCCCTCTTTCAGTTTGATCCCATTACTCCTTGTCCTGTCCCTACACCTCCTGACATCAAGTCCCTTTCTTGCTTTAAAGCCACTTCAGATGCTGGATGGTTACTGTGAGATCTCCATGGAACTTTTTCTTCTCCAAAAACATCTTCAGCATTCAGATTTCTGCTTTCCCCTGATGACTCCATCTTGAGAACAAAACTTCCCTAACCTCAGGTTGGTTTTTTAGGGTATAGATGGCAATCAGATAAAGAGCACCTGGGATGTTACATGTGGAATTGGTTTTGCTCCGGTGGTGAAGTTGGAATTGTCTGGATGCAGCAGAAGAGCAGGGCACTCAGCATCCAAAGATCTCCACAGTGGTTCCTTTACTACTGGAATAACCCAGCCAAACCTCTGGGGAATATTTTTAGGTTTAATTCAGTTTTGTCTCTGTAAGATGCAAAGATGAGGATAAGAAATGGAAAAATTGAAGCACTCAGCCACTCAGGATAAAATTTTAACCGGTGTTTAGTCTCAGTGAGGGACAAGAGTTCATATTTTCTCTATATAAATAGAATTAAAAAAATATGCATATTGAAACCTTCCTTTTAAAACACACTGGGAGGGAACTTGCAGGACAGTCTGAACCACAACGTTGAAGAGAAACAGTTGTTTCTATAAGGACTGTGCTTTTCAGCTCCATCAAAAGACCACCTAAGCCCAGGTTTAACTCCAGAGATTCTACTCGTCCTATTCCTATTCATCAAATCTTTTGTGCCTGTATCTTGTTAACCACAAAGCCACGGATGGGATAGTTTAGATCCACTTGAAATTCAGGGGTAAGGACATAATTCACGCCCTTCTGATGCTCAACAAGAGCATTGTCTCTGTCCAGATCCTTTTAAAATCCACGGGAACTTCAGTAAGGCAAGGAATGCTGAAGGAACCACGAAAGCATCCTTGTATTCACTCTACATGAAGGAAAGAATAAAGGAAACATGGCAGGAAAAGCACCTGGAAGTGTAGGAGTTAAAAAGAAAAGTCAATAGTTCCAAGAAGAAAACTGGAACTGAGATCCACTTGTGAAGGTGGTGGGGGTTTCATTTTTATTTTTTGATTTCATTTGGCTTCATTTCAAGTGACTTGTAAAATATTCCAGATCTCCTCAGAATCCCGTGGGCTGTAACCAGTGGATGTGTTTGGGAAAGCAAATGACTAATTTTCTGACAACTTGAAGACTTTTAAGACACACGTTCCTGGAACAGAACATTTCAGGGTGTATTTAAATGATTTTGCTCGTGAAGGGCATTTATTAGCCCTGAACTTTAGAATCCCAGGGCTCTAGCCATGGAGAATGGGACATGAGTGTGATTTCCCAGGACAATAACACTTTGCCATTCTCCCTTAATTTGAAGGGACATTTCTCCCTGTGCAGAAGGGATAGTTTTGAGTGTATTTTAGAGCTTTGATTTTTTTTCCACTGACATTTTTTCTCTACTTTTTTTCTGTGTCAATACTGCGGGTCTGTCCTGTTTAAACACCCTGATTTTGGTGCTCGAGGCCTGTAAGTGCTCCAATTGTGCTTGATAATTTAATCTTGGATTTAAATCAAGGGGCAGGGCAACCTGCACCACTTTCTTTAGCTATAAACACGCTTGTAGTTCATTTAATGAAGTTTTAAAGATGAATTCCCCTTTATTCAGCCAAGAGGATAATGCGTTGCTCTCTACACTCAAATTATCATGCTGTGCAGCTCATGCTGCCTTTGTGTACCACCATTCCCACACCTCTCTTTCTCCTTCTGCTTCAGCACAAGGAAGAAGGATAAAGTGGGAAGGGATAATCATGTCTTGGGAGGAAGATTCTGTGTGTGGGAGGCACCTCCTGCACATTTGAACTACACCTGAGCTTGTTACTATAATATTAATGTCTCTTTTCTGAATGTCTACTCAATACATTTAATAGAACTCAACATTAAAATCCTTTATCCTAAAGCAGCTATCTGGAAGAGCCAGGCTGACAGAGTGTTTGCCACTGTGATCCTGCCCCTCCCTCAGGTGGGACTCTGTATTTGGCTGTTGCCTCTTCCAGTTGAGCCAGAATGAGAAGAGCAAAATTCTGGTCTTTCCTGACTCATCTTTTCTGAATTGAAACAGCTCAAAGAGCTCTTAGATCTGCTAAAAGATGTGAGGAAAAGCTCCAGGAGAGGAGATGCCTGACCACGTGTCCACTGCTGGTGGAAGGGTCATAGGGAGCCTAATCCAGCTGTATAAAATTGGATGTGGGGGGAAGAAATGATGGGAAAAATCAATCCATGACCTCTACATCACTGCTGTATTTCCAAACACATCTATTCTCACACTGCTTTGCATAGAAGGTATTGATTAATATTCCTAAATGCAGAGTCCTGCATTTCCTTCCTTTATTTCCTTTCAAATCTTGAATTAATATGTATATTTTATTCTGTTTTCCTTTTTATCCAGAAATATCTCCAGAAAAATTATGTTCTGCATAAAAATGCCAAATGGGGACTCTGTAATTCCTTGGGGTTTTGTTTCTCTTGGCTTGCCATTACTTTTAGCATATGGATATTCCCTTCTCCCTGATTATTGTCACTGGAATTGCTGGGATATGTGTACATGACACAGCTTTGATTGCTGAGCCATCATTTTTGCCTTTATGCAGCCTCTAAAACCAGAGGGTGGGGATTTCCTTATGCAGATAATTAAACAGGTGATTAAACAGATGCTGTGGAAGCATTTAGAATATTTCCACCATTTTCTTTGTGGTTTGGGACCACAATATTCTTAGAGAAGTTGCATCAAACCCTCATTTTCTTAAAAATTTCCCTGCTTTTGCCTCTGTGCTCTGCAACTTCTGATTGAGAGCAACCCTGGGTATTTTTATTTGGCAGTATCAGTCTTGTTAATCATCCAACTCACCCTCATCTCGGTCAGGTTGACTTTGGGTACATCAATCCTTTGTTCTCCCAGACCTTGGAATCTGCACCTGCAGTGCCATTCCTGTTCAGAGGGGCTTTACTTCTCTAATTTCTGATTTAATTGCAGCTGTTTTCTGTCATTTGGAGATGGGCAAATTTCTGTAACAAATTTCTGTAATTTGTTATTGGGCAACGTAGAGAAGGAGGAATTTTTCTAATTGCCTAAAATAAAAAAAAAAGCTAAGGTTATATGAAAAAGATATAAATTAATTCTGGCATTTTGGGAGCAAAACAATTCTCTTTGGCTTTGAAGCCTTCATTTATTTCGAAACACATCTGTAACAAAAAGGGTTAAATGGTGCCTTTTAAACACTGCATTTGAAGCCGAGGGTTTTGTTTTGGATGAACTCCAGTCGCTATTCCGTGGCTTTATTTATATTTTGTTTGTTTCACAACAAAGGATAAAATAAGGCTGTTCCTTCTCTCCTCTGCAGACGGGACAGATTAATGGCTGGGAATAAAAATCCTGCAATGATTTGGAAGGGGTTTGGGAGCTGGAGATACTCCTGCCTATATATAACATCTGTGCTGTGGGTGTTTACTGAAATAGCCACCCTGGCTCTGCCTTTACACTCAACAGAGGTCAAATCATTATAAATAATAATGAATTTAGAGAGTGGTGTGTATTTCATCAGGCACAGCTCTGACCCAGGATGGTCTGCCCATCATCTCCCATCTCCCCTCAGGGAGGGCTGTGAGGAGAATACTTGGGCTGGAGAAGGGGATTTTATCCAAATTTGTTATCAAGGTGTTGTTTCCACACTGCCCTCCAGCTGCCAATGCTACAGGGAGAAATATAGAGAGGAATGACCAGCTGAGGAGGAATTTTAAGTTGAATCCCAGTGCTCAGGTGTTACTTTTTGTAAGGATACAGAAATGAAAAATAAACTAATCCACAGGCTGGGAGAGCTGGGGGAGCTCACCTGGAGAAGAGAAGGCTCCAGGGAGACCTGAGAGCCCCTTGCAGTGCCTAAAGGGGCTCCAGGAGAGCTGG